>JBBPOC010000024.1:0-47872 GCA_038091235.1 Tylopilus rubrobrunneus | reverse complement strand
GATAGAGCATCAGATGGACGATGTGCAACAAGTCGTTTCGGAGTACCGCCTTGGCGAACTATCACGCGGAGAAGAGCGGGCACGATCGGTTCGAGGGGAGCACGGGCGAGGTGCGTGCGTGTTCTGTGTGAATCAAACTCTCACGGAGGAACAAAAACGCGGGAAGCTAGCTGAGCTGCGCGACAAGATGGTTTCCAAACGCCCCGTCAAGGCAGTGCAAGACGTCAAGGAAGCCAAGGAAAACGAAAAGATTCGGTGCAAGCAGGGCAACGTGCGCTGATCGCGCCCTCTGTCATCTTTGCACACCCATGTCACGCGTTGATACCCCTCTCCCCGCGTCGTCGTCTTCTGCCGCAGCGTCTTCCTCGAGTAGCGGTGCATTCGCAGGCAAAGACTTCAAGGATACACGACTCCAGATCCGTCTCGCGAGCGGGGGCACGCCGTGCGTGACGACGTTGCCGAGCGATGCGAGTGCGTGCCTACTTTATTTTCCGCGTGGAACCGAGCCGACTCTGTACAGCCCTCTAGGAGGTTGCTGAGTATGTCGCTGCACAGACGTTGACCGTCATCGTCGACACCTTTCTGAGGTGAGTTCCCCGTCGAACATGTGCATATATGCGTCGCGGGCGTTGAGACGAGCCGTTTATCGTTGACGCGCGTTTGAAACCACAGGAAAACGTTTACGTGAGCCGACTTCGGGAAGGCGTTGAGAGATGCCCCCTGCAGTAATGTCATCTCACCTGATGTACTTGTCTACAGAAACTGACGAATCCCGGTCAGGTCTTGATGGCGTCTTAATGCAAGGGAGGGGAAACAGCTCTGGTAGTGTACGATGTGCTAGATAGGATGTATGCATAGCTGTCGGGCAGTGCGTCGCGAGCCAGTACTCCCGCAGCGTGACGGCGCAAGAATTACCTTTTCGGCGTCGTCGATCGCCATACCCCACCGTTCCAAACGACAACGCACAAGAGCTCCGCGAGCGAGTGCCTGTGCATGGTGCGATGAAGCCAGAAACAGGATGATTTAAAAAGGCCTTCGACGTGAGTCAGGTCGCCTTGTGCCCAATGCTTGATCATTACAATCACTGATGTATATAAACGGGCCCAACGGCCACTTCTACATCTGCGATGGAGATGGAAAGGAGACCATAACATGTTAGCTCTGACGACTTTGTCAGGGAAAGTAGTTACATTAAATATCAAATTTGAGACCGGGGAACGTGCAAGGTGACTTTCCCATTGCGTTCCGCGGTCGCAACGTAGTCGTCATCTGGAGAGAGCGCAAGGGACCAAACTTGCTCGAAGCTTGACAGTAGCTCCGATTTGCTGGCTCATCGACGTGTCCCAAAAAGATAGCGACTTGTACACGACGACAGCAATGAACTTTTGATTGCGCGATTGGGCAATAGAAGTGGTGTATCCCCCACCACTGACTATTTGCAAGCCCAGCATTGATCACCGTTGGTGTTGAACTATCTGGATTTCGACGGGTGGTTATTAGAATGTTTGTTAGTGATTAAGGCTTTCGTGTACCTTTCCCAGCTGAATCCATATATCTACGCGCTTAAAGGTTCAAAGGGCAGGAATTTTCGATGCCGTGATCCCAGGTGCGGGATGTTTGCAACTCCGAACCAGTTTCATGTATATCTTATACCCACACTGGCGCTTGTGCACGTAGAATGCAAAGCACAAGATTACATCGAGGCGATGAATAGGCGTAAATGCTGTAGTAAGTCATATGACAATATGTTCAGGATAATCCGACCCGCTGATCACGGGCACTTACCAGATATCTTCGTTTGGCGAGGAGCCATCGTGCGAGCAACAAGTAGACAATGAATCGAGCGTAAAGAAAATTATTTCAGAGGGGATGCAATTCCCGATGAGCTGTACATGGCACGGGCAGCCTCGAGGGACATCAATTCTCGCCGCCTTTATCTGCGGCTATTGCATCAGGAAATTGATGAGAGTCTGCTCAACTCTTATATAGCATTAGCACATTTAACATGTACATATTTTTGTATCATTCTGATATACAATTGGTTCATGTCATTTACTCCCTGGGAGGGTTGAGATGTATTATAATATGCATAAGGCTTTCATTGTTTCTCATTCCTATCAAAATGCTTTTTTTTTATCATTCAAAATCCATACTGAGAGACTTGATCAAAACTCACTCATTGCTAGATATGATCAGCTATTTCTTTACTAAGATTCTGATCATATGTCAATTATTGGGACAGTACTATCCAAACTCACTCATTGCTAGATGTGATCATCTATTTCTTCAACTGACCTTCTGATCATATGTCAATTACTAGGATAGCATTATCAAAATAATACTTATAATTCTTTTTGTCTACTATCTAAAGTTGATTCATTTGATTATGACTTTCTATCTTATATACTAGGTCAATGTTGTCTATCTACCAAAGTTTATCTGATATGTCTAAATTGATATATTTGATCACATTTATTTTTCTAATAAAATTGAAAATATGATGCATTCTGACAAAGTTGATCATATTTTCCAAAATGATATATCAGATCAAAAAAAAAAAACATCTATGTTTTGGATAATTAGGATCTTCATTATACATCTTACAATACATTGATCATCTTCATAAGTCTAACACAAATGATCTAGTTTATAGAATTGTTAAATATGAGATATTCCAGCTTGACACTGAATGTGATCCATAAGACCATACTTAAAAGTCATGTCAGAATTTTCTAAAATAAATTTGATGGTCAACATTACACTGTGAACAATTATAAAAACATCTATCCTTGTGATAAACTTGGTCAATAGTATTAAACTGGGAGTACTGATCCATTGTTTTTCAATGATAGAGTTGTGCAACTTTGTCTTTGCTCATTTTCTGACCATTCTTGTAAGGCTAATACAAATAATCTAATCAATATGGTTGTCAAATATGAAAGACTCTAGCTTAGTAATAAATTTGATCCACATCATCATACTAAAAAACCCTGTCAGAATCTTCTAAAATAAATCAGTGGTCAAGTCTATACTATGGACAATAGTGGAACTGCCTATTTTTGTGGCAAACTTGGTCAATAGTATTAAAATTGGAGTATTGATCTGTTGTTTTGTAATGATAGAGTTGTACAGTTGCACACTTTGATCATTTTCTGATCATTCTTGTAAGGCTAATACAAATAATCTAGTCAATATGATTGCCAAGTGTGAAAGACTCTAGCTTAGTAATAAATTTGATCCATATTATCATGTTGATAAGCCCTATCAGAATCTTCTTAAATAAATTTAATGATCAAGACTGCACTATGAGAGCATACCCTATCATATCACTTGTTTGAGCCTATATGATTTTGCCTCATAGGAACCAGAAAAAAAAGAATCATTGACAACCCATAGCATTGCACACAATGTTGATTCATTCAAGAGACAAAATGTATTACAAGCCATACATGAATGATATTAGTCAGAGCCTGACACAGCCACCACATGCCTATCATTGTTCTCGGCGCGCTTCTGACGGATCCTAGCAAGAGCACTATTCTTAGACGGGATACGTTCAATATCCGAGTACAGAGGGAATATCTGACTGTTCCTTTGTGAGGCAATGGGTCAACCATGTACAGGAAATCTTACCGGTTCCACCACACAATGAGTTGATCAACCTCCTCTTTTTCCTCGGGATCTTCGAGCAGTTCCAAAATACTACTATAGAAGCGCTCGGAGTCGGTGACGAGGTCCGTTCGAGAAAACACCTGCGCCGAAGTCAATGCAAAACGAGCCTATGGTAGAGATGAGTTTGAGTAGTTACGCGCTCAGCCCTGCTTACCTGTGTCGCAACGTAAGCAAGCGAGGCTTTCGTCACCGACCGCATGCCATGGATGCGCGCATTTCCGGAGCGCGTGGCCTTCGGTTCCTGGTCTACAGAACTAGGCGACGTGAAAATGTGCTTGAATGCCTTTGGACAGTCCGTCCAGATTAGTTTCATACAGTTATGATATTGCGCCCTATCAGTTCTTACCGATACGAGGAGCCCGCTGCGGAGAAGACCGTTCCACGGATCCTCGGGGTCATACATATAGTTTGCATACAAGAAAATAGGCCATTGGTCCCCGGCGACTTGTAGCTCGCCGGTCGAAAGTTTCGTACGAGTCCTACAAGCCATCTCAATCAAGTAGTACGGTAACATCAAACAAGGCACTCACGCGATATTATTCCAATCCAGGCCTGCCGGACATAGCAGGGCACCGGTGCGATCATGGTTAAAGCCCCGTCCTGACTTCACATTGCGAGGGATGTGGGGAGTCAACGATTGACCTTTCGGAGTGATCCAATCGACGATAGCACTCTTCATCCCCTTGGTGTCGTCAGCCCTAGCGCCATTTGCACCTTTCTGAATCTATAAAATTTGCTGCCTGATAAATTTGCTCGGACCGATGACGAAAAAACCTACTAGGTCTGCTATCGCAATTACTTCGTCTTCCGAGGACTCCATAAGCCGATTTTCGAAACCCGGCACAATCCGGAGAAGATCGCGAAACACGGCAGCCTCCTTCCTATCACTGAAAGTTTCATCAGAGTTGGTTCCAAGACATTATTGGCGAGAACGAACGCAGCTGTCAATGAATCTTCGAGAACGTCGCCAGACATGGCCTGGATCCCATTCGTAATGAGCGTCTGCACGTTACAAAAGGCATGGGCAGTCCTGCCAAAGTGGCGCCCGTGATGGACTAACGGATCTTGGGTGGTCCTGTGGCGAATGTCAGAGACGCGAGTTGCTCGGATTCAAAGACACTCACGGTTTTTTCCTGGGACCCACTTGTAAAGCGCTAGAACATCGTTTCCTACCAGATGCAGGCTGATCCAACTCGGGGTCTCCGTGAGCGGCACCTGAAGCGCTAGACATCAAGATAGGTTTGAGGGGAGGGATGGAGTGACGATGTTATATAACGATACCTTTATACGTTTTGGCGCAGACACTATATATGGGAAGCATCAGACGTGTCACTGAACTTCACACTCATGATCAATCGACTCACCTCGCCTGCGACAGCTTTGTGAGGTGAGAAAATCCACACAACGCGATCTAGTGTTAGACGGAGTTGGTAGAGGGCAAGCAATCCATTTTACGTAAGAACCCCACCAACTGGTTTGACACAGGTTGACAAACGGGCGTACGCCAAGTTTCCCACCACCAAACATATCAAGCCGCGTCAGTAACCCAACCCAACTGAGCCGTACCTTGAAGCTTTGAAGTCCAGTCGTGGAGTATCTGAGTCGCAAATGGATTAACGGTTGAGTACTACCATGGCATAGATGTCCTAGGACGGGGAATATCATTAATGGATCTCTAAGGATTGACCTTGACCTTGATCAGTGAGTCACGCCGTGGATGAAATTCGCATTACTAATTCATCGGCAATGACTCGGAAGTTCACGCTCAGCCCCCAGGGTTGTCCGACATTTACCATGTACTTGCTCACCTGCGAGGTCGGTTGTTTGGCATATGAGAATATCGGTAACGGGCGCTGGCTCAGCGCCCGCCTGGACCCCATTTTTCCCATCCCCGACTCGTCGGCAATGGACTCAGAGACCCCCGCTCCTGGAGTTCAGCCCAAGACCCGCCATGTCATTCGTTTGCAAGGCCGGCGTCTGGCACATGGGAATATCGGCTGGATCGTGCACAGTTAACTTCCATCTGATCATCTTGCGCTTAAAAGGCTCAGGATCGTCTTACTCACCAACAGTAACCAAATCTCTCCACTATAGCATCTATGGCTGACATCCGTCAGCTCAGAGGTGCGTTTGCTGTACACCGACATGATCCTCGAGCAATTTTTAACGCACCGATAGCCTCTCCTTCGCTGACTCTGACACCTGTGTCCCAGAGCAATCACAACGTGCGTCCGGACTTTCTAGGTGAGTAACTGTCACTCCAAGTCATACCGGCACAAATCCGTCTGACTAGCGACAGACTTCGACGCTGCGCGGCAACCTCGAAAACACGCTCGCTCGGAATATGACCCTAATGTTGCTAGCGACCTGGCTGACCGGGGGAGGTCAACAACGTCGCTGCAAGAACTGTGTTCTACCCTCATTCAAGAAATACGAGCGATGGGGACGCAGCCATTACAGTTATTGGGTGATCTGCCAGCAATTCAGGTTTCACTTGCTCGTTCTGTCCATACTTTCCAGGGTTTCTGTAGGATATGTCGACGTGGCAGTCCTCACCAAGTGCAAGTTGACAGTGTTGAGGGGTGGTCGTCGTCCTTCAGTGATATCGATCCCTTACTAAAGGGATCATAAATTCACACTTCCCTCGAGCTCAAACTTGAGTGAGTAATTAAGAATCCTAGAGTAGCTGAAATGTTCGAACATAAACTCAATGTTTAATACAGATTGGGTGTACCGCATACAGAAAGAACACAACAATCGCATCATGGTAATGTCCGAGAGGGGGAAAGAAATACATTACGACGACTCGGATATTCTGAAGCTAAAGGGACATAAATGAGCACATCATCCATGCAACGTGAAAGATCATGACCTACACGCATCCTCTGCTCACCATGTAAGCACGAGGTCAATGGGGGACCAGGGATCCTCCACTCAGAGACTTGATGTGAGAGGGGTCTCTATAAAGAGACCCCGCGCAAGAGGAGACGGGACGTACAGCCGCACGACCGATGGTCAACAGATAAGAGGCTTGCGGATTGGAAGGATCCAATGCAGCCAAGAACCGTGTGTGCGCTACTTCAATAGTCTCCACAGAAAGGTGTTGGGCAATCGTCTGCTCAATCTTCTCCAGTGAAATCTGAGCCTCCAGTAGCTGCTCCATGGCAGCTTTCTTTGCCTTCAATGCAGCACAAAAAGTGTCAGCCTGGCGCTTAGCAGCCTGCTCGAGAACTGAGTGCGCCAGCGCAGAGTCCTGGTTCAAGGGTTTTTGGATGAGCAAGCAATCAGTAACACACTTCTGAAGATTACCTTAGTCATATGCAAATGACTCAGAGCGCTGATTGTTTCGGGGTTGGTCTCATCCAACCCTTTGACCGAGGGGTTCGGTGACGATACAGGAAACCGAGGAGATGGGGAGCGTAGAGAGAGACGGCGGGAAAATTCGACATTGAGTGACATCTGAAACTGTAAAGAATGGGACTGAGTCTTTGTAATACAGGAGGGAAACGAGTGGATCCAATCGAAGGAAACTGTGTGGGAGGACCTCCGGACAGCAAACCATATATTTATACTTAGGGATGGCATATCATCAAACAGTTCCCAGTCGGAGTTTGATTGCAAGTACCCTGATTTAGGACTAGTTCAACGGGGCTGGGCAGAATCTGGTACATTCTAGGACTTGACAAACTCCAAATTTGCTCCAAATCCAACCGCCGTGGTAGCGACGTGGAGTGGCGCCACACTTGTTTCGCCACGCCCTTGCGCCCGTCCAAGTTGAAGGGTTTCGCGACCCTAGAGAGTCGGCAACTGGTATATCAATATGTATGAGATGGAATCCAAAAAAGGTTCCAGTGAACCAGTCGGATCTGTTCAGTCCGACCCTCACATGGTGGGGGAAGCGGAATGGCGGAAGTAGGAAGGCATGGTCAGGAAGGCAACCGTGACGCGGAGTGGTTCAAAGGAGGTTCGAAGTCCGACTCGGATAAGGCAAGCGATAAGGGATTCTTAAAGGCTTAGTCAGAGAGCGCCAGTCACCTCCATTAGTCAGCCCGCCAACATCGCAATCGAGTCAGCATGTGGTGTATGTACCCGTTTTTCGTCACTACCTTGATACTGCCATACATTCCAGTAGATTCTGAGTACAGGTAGAATACACCTATTATATAGCCTACAAAATGAGACAGACCATGAATATATACGACTCGGAATACCTGACATAGACCACAGTGAGCGTGCAACAGGCCCGTAAAAGTAGCAGTGACTATGTAGTCATGCCTGCGACCAGCGCAGCAACCCACGGACATGTAGGTATTCGCACGCGCGGTGACATGGAGATAAGGCGGGAGGCGTCAGCGGGTGCGACGATGTCGTTACAGTAATAGTATCCAAGCTGCGGACCGTTCGCATGACGAGATTCAGGTCGAATCTTAACGCGGCATTCGATATGATCTGGGGTAAGGTCAGCTGAGTCGAGTAACGGATGCGTTGTTGCGTGTGAGTACTCATTTGGGTAGTGAGAGGACAAGAGATAACTTGAATGCACAAGATTAATAAATGAGCGAACTCGGAACTCAAAACGGTACGAACCCTTGAGGAAATCAGCACGGCGCGACGGTTGACATCTACGCAGCGTTGAAGTGTACCCCTGCCAAACACCGTGCCTTAATCGCGATGCGTTGCGCACGATCAGGTCGTCCTTTGCAATGATGGCAAACGAGGACGCACCTGCGGCTGAAGGGCAACATTGATACGGGAGAACAGTCATAAGGTGGGTTTAACTTACATACTATCCCGGTGAAGTAGCAGACGGTCAGGGTGATAGCCCATTGCTTGAGAACATGATAGTTGTGAGGATTTCGCTGATCCCCATCTTCAAATTCGACCTGTCAACGGTCAGCAGAACCGCAGTGGAAGTGCATACATAGATGATCTTCTCTTCGTTTCCAACTAAAGTGGGAGTGAGAGCTGTTCTAGAGAGCGGAATCCCCGTTTTCTGGTCTGACATGGTGTCGACTGAAAGTGGCACAGAGGACGACGAAGGAACGGCTAATACTTCAGTCGCCATATAAATAGGTCATAGTAACATTCGGCGGCATTTTTGCGAGTCTCCATTCATGCACTTCCGGTTTGTAGATTAGGAGAAGTAACTGCAAGAAAGGGAACTAAACACCTTTGGAAAAATGGCGCGAGGGATGGAAAAAACCCAAATATCCCGGCAACGGTGACTCAACACGGGGACTGCGACAGACCCGGATGGTGAAACGTCGTGAGCGCACTAGACAGCTAGTAGAGTTGTGGCCGAAGGATGCCATCGGATGAATGCTAAGTGCTACGTGGCGTCGACAGGAACGCCGCCCCTAAAAATCGCTCATTGAGTGCGATTGATTTTGAGTGACATGTAACATGTACGCAACCGGAGGTTTACCTAGAATTTCCACCACTACAGCCATCCGATTCCGCTTCCCCGGATAATGACCCTGGCGCAAAACATAGTGCAGGAGAGCTATCTGCGAGCGTATGATGAGCACGCCGAGATGGATGGCCAGTCCGACTGCTGTGTCTCGTGATCGGTCGTGTATTCCGCTGTAACACGGGGCCATGTGAATGGTCCATAATGACCTATAATGACCGGGGCACGTTACCACTGCGTCACCTCGATGGATACCAGGATCTTTCAAGTTGTCAACTAGACCCGTCAATACCCACTCGTGCCTTCCGGTGCGAGGCCATGGCCATTCGTGTGGCGAGCCTGTCTGTACAACTTGGTTCGTTCAGTAGATCCCCATGGAGGAAATCACTAGCGGCTAAAGTCACTGAATCGGTGCAACGGTGATCTCTTCTTTGAAGGAAGCCATGCAAACATCTGTCAGTGTTTGCCACTGTTTTGTTTGTCAATAACTTCGGACAGGCCGGGCCGCGTCACGAGTTGCCACGCTAGTCTCCGAGTCACTCCGAGTTGGAACGGTATGGGGGTCTCTGTTTCATAGACAATTTAGTCCACGTCACATCCTCGTATGGTCTTGACACGAAATTATTTGGGGTACTAATACTACTTGAATGACTCAGCCTGAGAGTAAATAAAACTATGAGTTACTCGACTTGATAGTATCATGATGCTGGCCTTCCCGGGGAGAGCAGAATTCGGCATATAGAGATTGCTTCCAGCAGGCGATGTGCATTATTCATGCTACTACAAGCGGTGTTTCGAGGGTGGGGGTCTCATCCTCGTTCGTAATGGCAGTAACAAACTAAGGATGATTATATGTAATACCCACCACCACCACTGATTCACTGAAGCTCGGGGTCGCCCGTGGTCCCATCCCAAACGAACCAGTAATGCCATAGAACGAAAAAGTTGCGAGCTGCGGCAACGCCAGTTTTATTGCGAACCCGCATGGGGAATCAGTATGTCCGCCATAATCAGCTCATTCCTCATCTAACGTTGATGTTCAGCGCTCAGCCCGGGATTGGCGATGGTGCGAGATGGCTCGCATGAGAGGGTCGTCGCCAGAGGTCATTTGTCATCCCGGGGCCGTCTCGGAGGACGGGGTAGAGTAGGCGTGAGGAAGAGATGGGAAGGGGGATCAATGGCGGGAAGATGCTTCTCAAGTCTGTGCCAATGGAGGCGGCTGCAAGAATCCGCGCCTTGGTTACTTGTGCCTTCGAAATCGGCGTTAAAACGTGCGACTAAACAAGACCGCACTCTATGCGTCCCACCGCGCAGTATTCAACAGTGGCCAATGTATTGGGGGAGTGGCTTTCGGTCGTCCCAACCTATCGAGCAGGGACCATTTATCAATCGATGGTGAGGAAATCCAAGACAGAACTTACTAGTACGGGCATCCGGGTGAGATAGACGCTCACAACATCATGGTGTGCAGTTTTCGGTTTTCAAATTGGGAGATTTTCTGTACTAGGAGGGGGGTAAATGGAATTTAATGGGAAGATGGGTGATACGCACGCGAGGCGGTGTCTCAAAGGCGGAGTAGGATGTGAGACTGCTGCACGGAGTGGGACGAGTGACAGAGGAGACGCGGAGACAGAGACGGACCACCTTGCAACGACGATGGGGATGTAGCCCCATACATAGAGGTCTCCATTGACATTTGCTGTGGATATTTGTTCGTTGGGCCGTAGGGAGTCCTTGAGCGATCTGGAATAAGGTACTATATCGGTTGCTTCAAATTGATATTGAAGTGATCAACCCGGAGCGCCTTGGAACACGGAAAGCGATCTGTGCAGGCGCATCATAGTACTTACTCAGCTGGTCAAATGGAACGCGTCGCAGACCGGTCCCATCAATGGCTGACTGTCACGGTAGATCACACAACCAAACACGCGTCAACAAAAGACTTGCTTCGACCACGTGGTAACTGGTAAAGTACGACGCCGAGCTCACTGTCGTCTGCGATGCGGCCTACGTGTCCAAAAGGAAGAGCAGAGCAGACACAGCCCTAGTACAACAACAAAACCACAACCATACAGGAAGCCCGCGTCTCCAATGGCTCCCCCATCAGCCCTCGCAAGTGTGGGACCCTCCTCACGTGGGTCTTTCTTTATATTGGCGAAAATCTCGCAGGAGGCCACGACGTTGCCCTTTGGCACTACCAAGTTGTTTCGGCACAAAGACGTGAGTCTGATCGCACGCTGGCTTGGCAAGCGTTAATCATCCATTCCACAGAACGAGTTGAGGCAGGTGGTCTACCTCGCGACCAAGGAACTGGCTTCCACAGCGAGGTGTAATCATGGCCACGGGCAGCATCATGAAAGACATGCAAGCAAACTCCGAGGTCGTTTACAGACCAAATGCCATCCGTGCATTATGCCGAATCATCGACGTGAGGCGTCAGTCTCTTTATGTCATAATGAACGGCTCACTCTCAGCAGTCTTCTATGGCTCAAGGTGTCGAACGTTTTATCAAGGCTGCCATCGTCGACCGGACGCCCTCCATAGCCTCCACTGCCTTGGTCTTCTCACCATCTCTTCCCTCAGGCAAAGGACATAGCGAAACGATGGGTTAGTGAAGCGATGGGGTTAGTGAAGCCCAGGAAGCAGTCAACGCGAAATCGTCCCTCAGTATTCAGTGGTTCTTTTGGAGGTTATCTGAACCTTGGATATTCGAGCTCATCGAACAGCGGATACCAACCGGTGCCGTCGACCAGTTACATCACCCAGTACCATGCCCTCGGTCTACTTCACCTTATTCGCCAACAAGAATTCGTGTCTAAGTATGTTGGTCCGGTATGCTACGCAGTTGACCAAGCTTGTCGCAGGCTTGCTTAGCTCTTCTTTAATAAAGTGACGCTTTCTAACGTGTCATACAGCCTTACAGCTTTTCATCACCCAAACCAGTTTTGAAGTTCGCTGCGACTTACACCCTCACTGCACTTGCCTTGACTCATGCGGTAAGCGTAGCTGCCTGCAACGTGGACCTCGAAATCTCATCGCTGATCCCAACAGGAGCGTTGCTATGTACGCTATTACCACTCTCCTCAAGGTATGATTATGCTCACCCGCCAGTCCACATGAGTACATATATCTCTCCAGACCGGGAGCCAGACTTCTGCGAATCCCCTTGTGAAGCAAGTTACGGACTTCATCTCAGAGATCAGCGACAGGCTCAAAGTCATCGTTGTCGATGCCATCTGTTCACTATGTCTCAAATTCCCTTCCAAGCAAGTATCGATGCTTACTTCTCTTTCAGGCGTCTTGCATGACGAGGGTGGACATGACTTCAAGCGGGCTGTCGTGGAAGTAATATTTGACATGATCAAGTAGACTGGGGAATGCAAGGACCAAGTGCTTTCACACTTGTGCAAATTCATTGAAGACTGCGAGTTTACAAAACTCTCTGTCTGTATCCTTCATCTGCTCGGTGTCGAGGGACCAAAGACTCCTTCACCCCCCAAGTACATCCGGTATATCTACAACCGCGTTGTGCTGGAAAACGCTACTGTACCTGCCGTCGGTGTACGTACCCAGCCTTGCTAAATTTGGTGTTAATACCATCAATGCTGGTCTGCGTCGTCGCAGTAGGTTGGTCTTCTGCTTTGGTCGAGTACAGCTCATGGTTCGTGCAAGGTGCTTGGATGACGTTGATGACGAGGTTCGCGACCGAGCGGCCATGTACGTGACGGTCTTCAAGGAGAAATCGCTTGCGGATGCGTACGTGAAAAAATGTAAAATTTCCCCTTCTATCAGAACATTAAGAAGTAGTGATCGCTTTCGGCAGAATCGGTATTCTCTCTCGCTGCGCTCGAGTCATGGGCATGGAAGTTGCCGTTCAAATGGTCAGCCTATCTCGAACCAAGGTTGAAATGGCCACAAGGGTGGACAAACAGTGAGCCTGCTGCGTCTGGCCCAGTAGCAATCTCTGGCGGAGACACCCGGTGTAAGTATATTGCGCCTCTTCCCCTTGGCTGCCATTAACCCGGGTCGTAGATGCCTCCGAGGACCCTCTTTGGTTCCGACCGCCTCATGATGCAGGAAACGCGTACTCCTTGGTCGCCAACGTGTTCGAGCTCGATCCCACCAAGGTGCATGGGGATCTGAAAGATTTTGAGCCACTTCCGTCTTTCGATGCCCTGACCTTGCAAACGATCTGTTTGGCTATCTAAGAATAGTGGTATTACGTTCTATAATGTAAAGCTCTACAGTTTCTGTCTCGTTAGCGACTTGAGCTAACTATCTCCTAGGTGATTGTCGCAGACCCAACTTCAAAGCATGTTGCAGCCCATACCCGACTCCGTATGTTCAGTAAATCGGCGGTGCCGGTCCACTTCCGCGTCGATGTAACCCTCATTCCGCACTGGTGTAGAGGATCACTGACCTTAGTTTATGTAGTGGCATAAGGGCGCACCAGTTCCCGCTGGGTTGGAGGTGCCCTTACACGACGACCACGGGAAGATTACCATTCATCGCACCCCATTGTCATCTTTTGATAAACACCAGCCTATCTCGCTTGATCCGGGTTACGACGGATGTTTAACGTTGAAAATGCATTCTCCGGCGGACAAGGACACACTGTTTGAACCCTATTCTGGCCTCTCTCTCAAGGTTTTCAAGGCCGATACAGGCTCAAAGGGGTCCTCCTTCCCTGATTTCAGCCAGCTAATGGGTGCACTGAACATGCTATTCGATCCGCACTCGACACGCAACATCCGCCATGCTAGTTCATTCGCCAGGGAGCTGAGGGAGTGGAAGAAAGACTCCGAGTCTGACGATCATCAGAGCACTAAGCATGAGACATGTATGGCCATTCCTTAAACGACACCGCAAACCGTGGAAACTCCCTCAGGTTGGTTGCTATTACCCCGGGGGGAAACATTGCTGCGAGGTATGTACCTTTTGATCATGTCGGGAAGGTTGTCCTAACGAGCCTGGACGTAGCGCGAGGTCCTATCGCAATGCACAGAATCTAGAGCCTGCTGTTTTGATGGTGGGTGCGTATCTGAACTGCTATCATGATGGTGGGCACTATTGTGGCGAGGCAAGGAACAGTCATACCCAAACTCTCGTCTGCCATTCTTCATCGACATGGTAAGTTACCTGTTCGTGTCCTGAATGGCTTGCTCACTTACTCGTGTGTGGTAGTCTGACTGCTGCGAAATGATGATGGTGATGTCTGGTAAATTGATTAATGGCTAGTCCCACAAGTCTGCTTGACAGTTAGCCTGTGGTTAGCTGTTGGTTGGACAATTTCCCAGCTGTCCCTGGCACTGGACTATCACTACTGGCCATCCTGTTGATGGTTGTGCCACAAAGACATGTTGCTGGCATGTATGGACAACATTACCAGTGATTGATTCAACTCATGCCCATCCTGTGCATCTTGATGCATCACACTTGATGGTAAGCACCCCTCTTGTGGGTCACCTTGGTTGCATTGTTGTTGCAAATCCTATCCTCTTGATCACAGTGACACAAGGCAAGCACAGGCCTGATGCACTGCTCACAGCAGGCCCCTGTTTTATGTCATGTATGTTGTTGCCTGCAGCTTGCCTTGTCCTTTTCACTCCCACACATTTTTAGCTATGGTGTCTTCAAATACCATGCTTCTGTTTGTTTTCTTAACAGACAATTATCAATGATCTCTCCTTCCAGGACAGATTATGAGGCTGGAAATTACAGCACAACTACCCATCTTTATTCAATGGCCAGGTTGTGGCCATTTGTTAGACCTGTACAAGTATACATTGCATTCAATAGGAAAGAAATTGCTTCAATCTCTGCTGCCAATCCTGCTGTTCAGCTATGGATAAACCAGGTAGTCCAAACATGACTTTCAAGAAGAAAGTGTTGATATTCTTGATGATCTGCTCAACCTGCTGGCGCTTCTGCTTGGAACACCATGGCATGATATTGACATTTTCATGCTTGTAGACTGCAGTTGCAGCAATAAGCTTGAAAAAAATTAGCATTGTGCACACAAACATGATAGCAGTATTTCAAGTTACTTACCCAGCCACAAATGGTTGCACAAGTATTGAGTGCAATCTTGGCATTAGTGGGGTTGTCAACCAGATTAAAGTACCCATGTTCATCTCCCACTCTCCCATAGGTTGCCACTTTGAATGCTTGTTGGAAAATTTGATTTCCAAATGGTTCCTAGAAGTAGAATTCAAAACAATAGTTAAACATAAAATGACAAAATACTTACTAGAGTATAGGAGTTGGTGCTTTCATCCCACACCCTCTGATGAAAGATGCCATAACCATGGGCATCATTATACTCCACCCACCACTCCAACTGAGTAAGGTTGATTGCTTCATGCAAGGGAACAAGGCTAGCCTGAGAGCCATCTGGACTGGCAGAAGTCTTCACCAGATACAAGGCCCTGGGCCAAACATATTCAGCAAACCTATCAGCCACCTCCTTCAAAGACTTGATAAGATAGTTCTTGAAGCGAGGATTGACTATGCAGGTGTTCACTTGCAATCCAGCTGTGGTCTGACTAGGAAGTGTGACTGAAACTATTAGAAAAAGGTTAGTAGTCATTGATGCCAGTGATAATTTGATTGTTACCATTCTCTGGAGACTCAGCATACTCAAAAATCACATTTGCCAGTGTTTTCTCTGCTAGCTTGTTGTCAGCCTGCAAAGTGGTACCAGTGTCACGGTGATGAGTGCAGATAATTTCTGCAGCTGCTCTGAATATTTTGATCCAGTGGTGTGCTTCAGCATCTGCCAAAGCACCCACAATCAAAGCTATAAAAGTTCAAGTTTAATCTGCAACTACTAGTAATAACCACATACCTTCACCACAAAAGTGGTTTTGTCTTGCACCAGGAACTTGTTGTAAGCTTTGGATCAAGCCTAGCCCAGACCCTGCATTGCTGCCACCACTTGCTGCTCCAGGCCAATGAGCAAAGAAATCACCAGTTGAGCCATTAATTGCATTGGCTAGCATGTCCTGGTATGATGACTCTACACCAGCCATAGCACTGTCCTCCTGGCCAGAGAATTCAAGTTGCCAGTCCCTTTAAATTCAAGCTGGATTAATGAAATTTATAATAATTTCAAGTTAAACTTACACTGGGACACAGCTAGCAGTACCACTGGTGTACTCAGGCTGGGTTTCAGACCAGGAGCTCAGGTCAGGGTTCCTATCATGACATTATAATGATATTCTGTAAATAAGATTATTAACTCAATGAAATTAGACACATACACAACAGAGCTTAAAGGTGCAGTAATAGCTGCACTTTCAGCAGCTTTACTATAATATTCCTCAAGCTCAGACCAGAATTTCTCAGAGTTCCTAAGTCATATAAATTATGAGTACACATGATAAACTCAATGACACCTACACATCAAATGGATCATGATCAGTCATGCCAATAGGAGTGCTGGAACCAGCTTGGGGATAGTAACAGTAATCTCAGATTTAAGTATTCAAGACTTACTCTGATTGGATGGTAGGAATGCTTGGGTCAAGGTCATGGCCCAGGGAATACTCAGGCTGACCAGGGGGGCCAACATGCTCTGAGTTAGGGCTGCCTGTAACAGCACCATCAGCCCAAGAATCACCCAATAGATAAAGGCTATAGTAGTACTGGCCTGGCCCAGGCATGGTTGCTTGAAAATGAGTCATAGGAGGAGTGGAATTCACAGTGATTTTGCCACTGACTCGGGGGAAAGGGAAGAATGATCAGGTTCGTGATGTGCCAGTTTTATATCTTCAGTCTCCTCAGGTACTATCATGCATCAAAAGCCTTATCTTTCTTATTCAGGAACTTCTTGTGACACGGATGACAACGCGTGGGTGTGCGAAACCTCACACGCCCCGAGTGCTGACTCATGCGGCTATGGTGGGTCTCCTCGCAGAGCTCAACATTGCACACAACCTCCAACCACCTCGTCAGGCTCTCTCCTCTGGAGCAATCCCTCCCGTCCACTACTTGTCGTCCGCGCCCCGAGTCGAAGAGTGTAAGAGATCCAAATGTCCATTGCTACCCTTTCTCACGCACAAATATCTGATGCATCTCCCACTCGCCACGATGGAAATCCACTCAAAACGATATGCGAACAGCAAGGATTGAAGAAGCACATGTTCGCGATGGGGGTCAAGTCCGACGGAGAAACTTAGACGAAGCCGAATCCAAAGATTGACGTTGTTGGGCAGAGACCAGTCCGTCCATTCGTCCGTCCAGCGTGTGCCTCAGAGTTGACCGTTCCCATGCCGTGTGCTTCCAGCTGGTACGTCCGTCCGTCCATCGAGTGAATCTCTCAAAGCTGACCATACCCATGATGTCTCCTTCCAGCTGGTACGTTTATTCGGGTAGCGAGCAAATCCCTTGGAGCTGACCGGTCCTGTGCCTTGTCCTTCCAGCTGGTGCGTTTATTCGTCCGTTCGGCGAGTCCCTCAGAGCTTACCATGCCCACGTCGCGTCCTTCCAGCTGGTGCGTTTATCCGGGTAGCGAGCAAGTCTCTCAGAGCTGATAATGGCTGTGCCGTGTCCTTCCAGCCGGTGCGTTTCTTCGTACGTTGAGCGAGTCCGGCAGCGCTGACCTTGCCCGTGCCGTGTCCTTCCAGTTGGTGCGTTTGTTCGTCCATCGAGCAAGTCCGACAGCGTTGACCTTGCCCGTGCCGTGTCCTTCCAGTTGGTGCGTTTGTTCGTCCATCGAGCAAGTCCGACAGCGTTGACCTTGCCCGTGCCGTGTCCTTCCAGTTGGCGCGTTTGTTCGTCCATCGAGCAAGTCCGACAGCGTTGACCTTGCCCGTGCCGTGTCCTTCCAGCAGGTGAGAAAGTTGGGCACTCCAAAGGTAGGATTCCTCTTAAACGCCGATCCTCTCTCTAACCTGCGTGCGTTCATTCTCACAGACAATTTGAACCAGGGAAGCGCATTTTCGGCGCGTGTCGCAAACCTATTGGGTTCTGAATCTCGTCCTGCAACTGCAACGAATGAAACCACATGCGTTGTGCTAACTCCCCCTATATGGCGCCGAACGAGTTACCAAGGAAGTGAGTCATATTTAAACCCGAATGACGGCCGATATTCGCAGCTCACAAGCCCCCCCAGAACCCTCGCTGAGCGTGACCTTGAGTCTGCCTCGTCGATCCGACACTGCATCGACTGTACCATCCCAACAGACACCACTACCCTCGAGAACTCCTCGTTTCCCTCCTATTTCCCCTTTTTTCCGGGATTCGCGTATGTGTTTTCTGTGCCCGTTCAGCTCTGCTTAACACCGATTTTAATAGCTTCCCCTAGCTCACCACCCTTGCATACAATTCTCGCCAACTTGCCTGCGAGCCATGCCAGGTTTTTCAGTATGCTTGATGCCGAGTTTGGGAAAGTGTAATCGTTCTACGTAGAGAGAGAAAAGGAGACGAATGAGCGCACCAAGCGGATAAAGGAGAAGCTCAATGAACTCGGGGTGCACCGCGAGATGTTCCATGTCAGTGCACTTTCTTTCTTGGGTTCAGGAGAGTGTCTCAAAATTCATGGCGGTCTAGTAATCCTCTGCGCAAGCTAAGACCCAGATCTGGCCCAATAAAGCGCTTCCGTCCGTTTTTTCGTCGTGGTTCCCAAACAGCAACGCGAAATTTGACGAGGCCGATCAATTTGCCCTGGGAAGTATAGTGGCTTCGGAATCAGGGCGGAATGGTGAACAGTGTTCCTTGCGCTGTCATTTGTACCTCGACTCACAATAAGTAGGGCAACGTAGCATCATCAATACCTCCACTTTGGGAACGCGCGCGGCTGACACGCGTCGCGGTGGCGATCATTCCAGATTTTGGGGAAAGGAAGCAACAAGGAAAAGTGAAGACGAGAAGGACCCCGACAGCCTGAACGCTGCGGGTCCTGCAAACGCGTTAGATGACTCTGGATCGCCTTATAGGCGCTGACCAGCTTGATGCGTTTCCCGTTCAGCACCCATAAGTATCCCCTGGACCCTCACGACCCTCATGGGTATCGACACGCGAAGCGTCGTCTTCGGAAGGCTGCGACGGAACATTACAGGCACGTCGAGGAGGGAATCGTTTTTTGGAAATCGGTCACTGCATAAGCGGGATCTCCCGTGCAACGCGGCCAGGTTGTCTCCTCTGATCGCAGACACGATGCTAACACGTGCAATGTATTCTCAAGGGCCTCGAGGTGTTGAACAATTATAGCGTGAGCCCATTTCAGCCACATCATCATCACGTGTTGATGTCAGTTGCTCGTTCAATTATCTTCGATCGATCCACATTTTGATCATTCTTCGTTCTTGGACTCTACTTTCTTGTGTTTTCACGCCACAAGATTCTAAACCTCATCGGTTTTCGCAAAGCATTTACAAAGAATATCGTGCCGGAGGCTTAGGGGCGAAAGAAGTGACGGCACAAGGTTAAGTCTGCATCACGCGGCACGGGAACAGATGCGCTACAAGATTATGTAAGAGTTGTACACCTGCTGCCAGTGGCTATACATACATGGAGTCCCAAAGTGATAGAGATTTACATCTCGTCTAGGTCACAACAGACAAGTTACAAAGTGGGGTAGCTCCTCTTGAGCTCTTCCTCGCCAGCCTCGGCAAAGATTCAGTTGAGGACGGTGGCGAGGCGAATGCCGCCCTGGGTCAACAACTTTTCAACAACCCACCGCTTCTTGATCACGCCTGCAACGTATCATAGACGTCCTCTTCAGACGCGTCGTTACAAGCACAACCCTCGTCGTCATCACCGGCCTGCAGTGCGAAGTCGAGTTCTGAGGGGACCACGATCTCGCAGTTCAACTCGTTGATCGGTTTTGCCCATGCATACGGACAGATATGCTCGTCGTCAACCTGCGGACCGATCCCGTCATCTTTGCAGTCATCTTCTTCCCGGCTCGCCGACGAGAAAACTGATAAGACGGTTTGCCATATGGATTGATGTTGAACTTGGCCTTGGCTGCGCCTCGATACGATGGGCAGGCGAGCCATTCGTCTAGTTCGTCTTTCCATTTACCAACTTGAAGAATCCCTTCCCAGACAATGCGACGGATATATGGGTCATAAATGGTATCTCTGAGGTTCGACTCGATGTCTGGGAGGGGAAGGGAGCGGGTATAGTCTGAAGGGATAGTGCGGAGACGTTCTGAGATGAGCAGGGAGTCCCATACAGAATGGAGGTCTGGTGAGTGCGGTCAGTCAGGATGAGACACGGGATAACCAAGGATACACACTCGTGCCAGTGGTGCCCGTCAAAGGCGACCTTGTTGCCGTTATGTATCATGATGTCGTCACTGTCGTCGTCCCTAGAGATATGTGTGCTCTGCGGTATGCCTCAAATTCCTGCGGGACGGTCGTGGTGTTCCGGATTCCGGAGAGCACGTTAATATGGGTTCGACCACCCCAGCCATTTGGGCCGGGGAAAGCGCAGACGGCGCTTGGGTAGTCGTCGACGGCGTTGATGTAGTGCAGAGGGCCGGTCCACCTATACTTGGGGGAACGACGGATGCGGTCAGCCCACGTCGCGACAGGAGCGGGGTGGCAGTCCCCGTCGTAGTCGAGGATATCGCAGAGCTCGGGCATTACGCTGGGGTGGAGACGCATCTAGACGATGGTCGCGATTGTGAGCAGCATTTTCTTGGGGGAAGCACAAAGTCGTACCAACAGCGCCCCAAGCATAAGCTTGCGGTATCAAGAAAGCTCCGACGAGGACAGAAGAAAGAAGCATCGCTGAGGAGGACAAGTAAAGGATCGCTCTTTATACACTGTATCAGGCATAGAATCTCAAATTAGATATCGAAGTCGTCAATGTACAGCCACTCCTTATTAGTACACGGTCGTCTCTCTCCGTGTCTTTCAACAACTCATGCTTGCTCCTCAACGCTTTCATGACAGAGACGACCCAATCCTCACATCCTTGAATCGGGGCTATACTGACGGAGTCCGACTTCGCTCGTCTGGGTGGACGAATCCATCCACACGCCTGTGCTGTAACTCTTTCCAGTGTGGGTGCCGAGCGTCGACTTATCGCCTGCTGTACTCATACTGGTCCGCCCCAGCAAGCACCAGGCGCCGAACGACCGGACGATACGGGTGGAGTGTCAGCATTGAGAGGGAGGGTGATTGAGAGATGAGACGAGACTGCGAGTGAGGGTGCCGCTGTAACAGCAAGGCAAAACGCGACACGGTGGAGGCAACGGAGTGAGACAACTTGGACGGGAGAGAAAGGATGGGTTCCAAGTCCAAACGAAAGCAACTCGACCGCTCAGGATCAATTTGAAGAACGAGTTGCTTACCCTGGGTAGCCACTTCGAGTCGCCCACCAGCTCGCCAACATGACCAACCTTTACCTTCTCCCGTTCGGTTGGGTGAGCACGCACCCTGTTGCTACTCTCCACCATTTTCTGACTTTATTGAACAGCTTGTATAACCATCAAACATCTGGGTCTGACGGGCGAGCGAAAGCAGAAGACAACGAAAGAGAATGAGGAAAATGAGAAACGCGTTTTAGGTGAACATAGCCGCATGACGTCCGGAACGCGACAGAAGTCAATTCTTTTCAGAGACGGGTAATTCAAGGCATCGATGATGAGCATGGTGAGTCACTGGTTAAAACTTCGTGAGGTTTTTACCTGAAATATAAGCTATGCATCAGGCTCCCTTCCGGTTTTACGAACACTGGCTACGGCGTTCAGCGCTCCCCCCAAACCACCATGCTGCGGCAACTGCGGCGGGCCATGATGGGCTTAAAAGGTAGCGTAACGTGTCTCTACGTGCAGAGTATCGATCTGATGACTATTTTTCAGTCTCAGGGTTGCATTACCAGGCAAGAGCGCTTTACGATCTATTTCAACAAGATGGGCAAATGAGCCGCCTCGATGAGGCGGTCGACGTCGATCGCGAAGCGCTGGTTCTGTGCCCACCGGGCCATAGGAAGCGAGCTGTCGCGCTGAGTTTGCTTGGAAGTCATCTTCGTGCTCGTTACGAAGAGCTTGGAATGGCGAAGGATCTCGAAGCGGCCATTGTCCTGGACCGGGAAGCCCTTGAGCTTCGACCAGAAGGACATCCCGATCGCTCCTCATCGTTGTGTAACCTTGCAATTCGTCTGTCTGCTCGATATAAGCAGCTTGGGTCCATGCAAGACCTCGGTGAAGCCATCGTGCTTGCTCGAGAGGCACTTTACTTTCAGTCGCAAGGACACCCCGATCGTGCCAGCTCCTTGAACAATCTTGCAGCTGATCTCTCCGCTCGGTATGAGAAGCTCGAACTCATGCAGGACCTCGATGAGGCCATTGTCCTCGACCGAGAAGCCCTCGACCTTCGACTAAAAGGACACCACCTTCGCTCCTCGTCTCTGAACAACCTCTCAGTCCATCTCTTCTTTCGGTTTAACCAGCTCGGATCCATGCAGGACATCGACGAGGCTATCACCCTTGCTCGAGAATCACTTGACCTCGGGCTCTTATACCCGATCCCACATTATCTAAGCTTTCCTCAGGGTCCCGGGCCTCTTGGACCCCAATGAGTCACGATCCAGCATTAACCGGATATATCGTCAATATGATCAGGTTGGACTGTTTCGACGACTCGATCGGGATAACAGAAGGCTTTTCCGTCTTTGAAGACTTAGTGAGGTGTGGTAAGGCGGATGCATTCTCTATGCTTGCGCTCTGCTCACGCACGCCAACAGGTGAATTGAAACGCCAGATCATGGGTTACGACATCACCGCCATGCTGGAACGCAAACTTGGAGCTGGAAAACCAGGAGAGATGCGCACGAGCTTGATCTATCTGAATATTTTCCGTAATAGTACGTCTGACATCATTCCCTTCATGTTGGCTGCTCATCGCTTCCAGATGGCGGGGAGTCGTTGACCGAAAAGCTGGATGAGCGGGGAATGTCCCGCCTGAGGACGAACCGATGGCAATCCCAGAAAGCAGGTGTCGTCATCCTGTGCGCCCTGGCTCAAACATGTACGTGCAGCGTCACCCTTCTGCGCTATGGGTATCTGAACTGTCGTCCAGGGTTTGGCGCGGAGGCTCTTAAGAAAGTAATCCCCGAAGTTGTCAACATGATTATCCCCACGCAGGATTCAACTGGCCAGCAGGCTGTAAATGTTGTGTTTACCCGCCAGCCGAAAGCCCCCGCTTCGTTACTTGGACCTGCATTCGTTTTGCGTGTTCTGGCCAACAATGGTACGCAAACAACCATCTCATGTCGTTCTTACCAGAGCTAGGTGAACAACCTAGAATCACTATGAGAGGGCATTCGTCAGACAAAAGAATACGAGAGATTGAAGCACTTCTTCTTGTTTGGGGATCTCCTCGGTCCGACTGAAATGCCTATTTGGCGTGTCTGGACGCCAATGCGAAGTTCGTACATTACTGCTCTACTCCTCCCTGTCAGAGAAACTGAAATTGAAACTCCTCAGACGATGTACTGGGTGTCATCAACCAAACGATTAAATTTGTGGATAATGTAGAGGGATCTACCAGTTCGTACATTACTGCTCTACTCCTCCCTGTCAGAGAAACTGAAATTGAAACTCCTCAGACGATGTACTCAGTGGGTGTCATCAACCAAACGATTAAATTTGTGGATAGTGTAGAGGGATCTCCAAGGGCTTCATCCTTCCTGACGTGCGGCACTGGGAGAGGATAGTCCATCTACTCCGCGACGACGCGTTGTGGGTGATTGTCATTCCATCCGATGTCGTTAGCGTTGCAGCCCTGGTGACCGTAGGAACGATCGCTGTCGCGCCGGTGGTCGCTGCTCGCAAGCTCTTCGAGTCAGTATCCTCGACACGCCTCAGATGAGCCTGGGCTGACAAAGATCATTATAGATATGTTGGGTATTCATGGCGTCTCCGCCAGCAGAATACTATTGTCCAGAGTCTCAAGTTACCCGACACTGAATCCCCCACGTCTGAATCCTTCCCGATTTCCGTTTCATCGCCCACCGGTGATACGTAGTGAGGTGAAGCGTTGGCTGATGTGACCGTCGTCGTCCAAAGGATGCATTCAAGGACATTATATATGGACAATGTATACTGCTACAATGTACGAACCAATATATGAGAGGATGCTATACACGAACAGTCGTAGCTGGAGTGGCGAACGAGGCTTGCCTCATAGCGACCCGGGCTGGATCATATCACGAATGACACCGACGCGTCATGAGACGTAGTCCGGTCTGTGCACTCGCTTTGATGGCACTTTGCAGCGCACTTGAAATCAACTCATGACGATGATGGACTGACAAGACAGAGAGAGTCTGCATGCAACCGTGACGCTTCCGAGGTGCGTGATGCAAATACGATCTCGGTAGGCAGGGTCAAAGATATCCAACACCTGGCCATTTTGGGCAACAAAGAGATGCGTCTCATGCACGAAGCCTATGTAGTAGCATCGGCGGTCGCAGTAGGTCTAAAACTCACCCAAGGACTGATGAACGTGCAGGTAGCATATCTCCAAGGACTGACACGAAAGGAAAAAGACACGTTGTCTGATTCTGGTCCCGAAAGGAAGGGAAACAGCGCCCTGCAGTGTCATAGGTCTCCGAGGAGCCGCCGTATCCGCACGCATCGTAGAGAATCTTCCACAATCATGGACTCAAGCGAACCACTTTAAGTCAACTTGCAGCTGCCCTCCAGTTTAGCAATATCAGCCCTCAGTGCCGGTGATTCGGAGATGATCACAATTGGACGATCGTTGGATCTCCGACATATGGGCTTAGTCCGAGTTCGGACCTACAATGATGATGAGAAATGGAAGTCGGACGTCCATCATGATTGGACGAGTCGTGAGAAGACTCATACATCCAAGACCTCGACGAAGCCGTTGTCCTCACCCAAGAGGCGCTAGACCTCCGGCAGAAAGGACACCCCTTTCGCGCCTCGTGTCTGAACCACCTTGCAGTCTGCCTGTCCACTCGGTACACCCAGCTTCGATTCATGCACGACCTTGACGAAGCCATTGCCCTCGACAGAGAAGCACTGGAGTTGCGCCCCGGAAGGTATCATGACCGGTCAGGATCGTTAGGAAATCTTGCCCAGCATCTCCGTACACGCCTCACACAATCGAGGGACATTCTGGATAAAGAGGAGCTATTCGGTCTCTATGCCGAATTGGCCCGCCTCCCCCAACTTGTGTCCCCAATAGATACTATTGCCGCTCGAACGTGGATAGATGTGGCTGAAGACTTCCAGCATCCATCGCTACCCCTCGCATACGAAACCATCCTCCGGTTCCTCATTCAACAATTTACCACTGTACCATCTTTACCTCAGCATCATGGCCTTCTCAAGACGTTGACGTCGTCGCTCGCAGTAGACGCGTTCTCAGCATGTTCTTGGAGTCAAGCTCTTGCCCGCGCAGTTGAGCAAGGTCGGAGCGTGTTTTGGAGCCTGCTTTCTCGTCTTCATTCCCCGTTACACGCTGTCACGGAATCTGGCCCAGAAGGAAAGACATTCGGAGACAGGTTTACGCAACTGCCCCTCACGAAGGAGGAAGTAAGCTGTGTCATCGATCAATGGCGTTGCCGTGCTCAGTCATCGTACTATGGAACCTTCCGCGTTCGCTTCTGGGGTCATGGTTAGCACGATGCTCAAGGAAATGTAAGAGCTTTTTGCGCTGCGATTCGGTACGTTCCGCTGACAGGTGTGGGTCTCATGTGCCTGAGATACTCGACTGACTCGTGGACTGTGTACCTACAGAACCCGGAGACAGAAAGGGAGCACTGGATCGTCTTCGCGTCGGACCGTTCGTAAAGACGCACCATATTCCGATCCGGCACGAGGTTAGGTCTTGCGCTTCCCGCTATCGTGGGAGGCGCTTTTCTTGGTATCCATCTCTTGCTAGACTATCACTGTCTGATTTCGAACACCGTCGGTAGCCTTCCAGGAACACACGCGCAGATCGCTCCCGTCCTGGAATATCCTGCTTTATATCTATTCAATTTTCCTTCACTGTCGCTACTAATCCTAATCGGTGTCAACATTGCCGTATGGGCCCGTGAAAGAATCAACTACGTCTTCGTATTCGGTGTGTTTATATGATCTCATCCTTTTCGCGCCCTGACTGGTCCGCATAGAACTGAACCCCAAGGTCACGGCTTGATCATCATGAATATTTACCTCACCATGTCACTCGCGGCCCTACGTCACAAGCCTTCTCTATTCTTCCATCTCCTCGCGGTGCTCAATCCGATCAATCCCAGACGCACACCTTCCCACTGACGTTCGCCCTTTCCGACACGAAACCAGACTCTATCAATTACACTCATCTCCAAAGGCTCTACAAGACGCGCGGATAAGAGAAGAAACAGACTTGCAAGAGCCATCTCCGCGCCCCCGTGGACGACGCCCTCGTCGACCTGTTCGTCCAAAACACCCACGCGCTGCAGATTCTCAGGAGTCAACAATGCGGCGCGTTCCATCAGGACAGGGCCGCGTTGGGTGCGTGCCCTCCGCTCGGCTGATTCGCGCTTCCTGACGTGCGGTGGATCCCCAGCAGACGCACTATCCTCCAATTCCAACGAAACGGCCACGCACCTCACCCTGTCTGTCTTGTTCACGCTGGGGGAAACAGTTCTGAGTTGCAACCCACAAAGTAGCACCTCGCTGACGGGTACAAATATGGTAGGGGAGGGCCTCTACCTACCCGCGGCCCTCGACAACGCAATCGGGGGGGCTGTAAGTTTTCCTTGCTTCTCCCATCTGGTGCGCATTATCAGCGTCCGCACACCTTCCGCGGAGCTATCCAACACGGCTGCCTTTCTCGAAGGCATGGTCCCACAAGAAACTATTGTGGTGATCTCGAAATCATACATCCCCGTCAAGGGCTACATCGATCTCGTTGAGACGTGGACGGGCGTTGAACAAAAAAGACGTTTGTATGACGAAAGTAGAATAGCTTCTGCCCTCTTGGGGCCACGTGTACACCTCTCGTTCGCACGTCCAAAACATTCTCCATGCACTGGCAGTTTCACTTTCCTGATCAGTCAGATCCTCCAACGCGCCCGTTTACATCACCTCGAGGTCGTACTTGACTGCCTCGAGGAACGTCGTCATGTCTACGTCCCCACGACTCCCCAGGCGCATCGATGCCCCCGCCACAGCCCATTGGCTAGCGCCCCAGCTTGTCTCACATGCACCCAGCGCATCCCACACGCCTGCACACTTTCACATACAACACCTGCTGCGGCATCGTGACTGGTACGTTCCCTTCCTCGTTTACCGTCACGCCGTGACTTATCTTTCCCAAAGCTCCCATGGCTCGGATGACATGATGGCACCGGCTCTCCCACCACGCAACTCAGCGCGGACAAGGACACCAACGTCGACGACCTGGCGCCGTCGACGGACCAGCACAATGTTACAGCAAGGTCGAGAATATCACCAGCGCTGTGACGACGGCACGGGGAGGACGAGGCCCGGGACGGGATGCCACGAAGTACCAACACCATCCTTGTATGCCCGCACGTCCCCTGGTCCCCCCCAGTGTGTCTCTCGTGGTCTCTCCACCCTATCTCGTACGCTCGCACGCCCTACACCCTCCAGCATATCTGGTGTGTTAACTCAGCACATCTCGCATGGCCAACACCCTTCAGCACGTCTCGCGGGCATTCCAGCAAATCTCACAATCGCTCGTTACCACCCGTTTAACGAAGCCGAATCTCGAACCCTCCGATTTTACTCGCCACCCAGCCTGTTGCGCGCACCATCTGACATCCCACCTCGCATGCCCGTCCGTCCCCCAGCCTGGGCCGTCTCATGGGTCCCCACCCCACCTCTCCTGTCGATCTTACCGTAACTGGCCGCAATTCATATCGTAGCCCATCTTTTCCGCTCCCAGCACTCCGGCCACTCGACGAGGATGCATGGTATCGATGACAGTGACATCGTTGAGGACACGGTGTCGACACGCATGCCATCGTACGCACACCTCTTGTGTGTATCTCCCAAACCCTACACCGTTTCGCTCTAATTAATCCCCATCGTGCGCCTCCTCCTCAGGAAGGCATACATGGACCATCGTCGAGGAGCAGAGAGATGCGACGAGCCCAAATTTCAGCTGTTGTTGCAACCTTGTCACGTTCCTGACCGCCCTGTTTGCGCGACGTTTCCATCCCTCGGTGCTGAACTGTGAGCCGGACAACCTCGAGCCACACGCCAACCTCGGCGTTGTGTTTCGACATGCCGTCGTTCGGTTTACGCATTTTGTCAAGGCGACGGACGGCTGTGTCATCACGACGGGAGAGATGGTCGTGGCCTTTTTGAAGGGTGCGGCCTTCATCGTCCCTAATGGTGAAAGAGGCGTGCACATCGCCATTCCCATCTTACTGGACAGGCAGCACGACGTCGCGGAGGCGTCCATGTCTGCACTTTTGATCCAAGTAAAGCAGGGGCACCAGCCATGCTCTCTCGATGCCCACGACGTGGACGAGGTCTCTTTCCGATGTGTTCTGCCGGTCAAGACGCCAGACCGTACGTCACGCTCCTCGTCGAACCGAGTACCAATGCGCCCTCCTCTTGGCCGGGCAACGTAGCCGTGGGCAAGAAGCCCGCCAAGCCCGCGTTCCCGAACGCGCATCCCAGATACACCATCCGAGCACACAGGTGCACGGACGCAACGTGGCGCGTCGTTCGCCCGGGCGAACGTGGGCACTATGACCGTATCTTGTCTGTGGACGACATTCTGGGAGACCATCCGAGGCAGGACGAGAGGTCTCTGCAGCTCGTTCGCCAGCAGTTGCCGTTCTGGTATGCGGAACCGGCGTGGTTCTCGGATGAAGCATCACCCCTCGCTCTTCGCCTCTTGCCTATTTTGTCACGCCTGCCTCGTCAACATGCTCTATCTCTCCATCTCCCCGTGCCGACATCACGACACCATCACGATACCGTCGACAGGGCTCTAACAAGTTGAGAACAAGACTCAACGACTTCGCTCGCTCGTATCGTATTTTGCTTTGCTCCGACAAGACCGGTACCCCCACCACCAAGAAGTATGATTACTACTTCATCTTCACTTTTTGGACCCTGAGGTATGTACACGTTGCCTCGAAATCAGCTCCAGAGGTCGCACAACCCTCCGCGATACCATCCAGTTCGCGTCCATTTCATTCAGAAGAATAGCTCGACGCCAGAGTCCGGACGCTCCAGCCGCGAGCTCCATTGTACGTTACCTGATCAATAACTGATCCTCACGCTGATTGCTCGGGCTGATTGACAGCTTCCACTTCTTCCGGCAACGGAGCCACTGGTGAGCAAGCTAATCATGTACATTACATTGTCGTGAACTCACGTTCTCGAAGACCATCATTCCAAGGAGGAACGCGAACGAGGGTGGAATCGCCCAAGACCTTCCAGCACTCCGGACATAAATCGCAGACACTCACACGATTACCATCGTCTTTCTCAGGAATTCCGCTCACCATCACATACAAAATCGATTTCTCATGAATCCGTCATGCCTCACGGCATGTCCCGTTTAGCCTGCACATACACGAGGCAGCATTGCGTCCGAAGCTTTGATGATGGATCCAGCTCCAATCGGATCTCAGGCGGACTGTCAGTATATCCTTGCCTCATGCTTAATTGTGCCTTAAATCTCACCAGATCGGGACCGAATCTCGGAGCTCGAGTGTGACAGGAACCACGAAAGTGAAAGGGATTGGAACAAACGACATCCACCGGCCGTCCTCGAGCCTCAGCACCAGCTCGAATCACTCGTTTTCACACTCATCTACCTCGATCTCCTTCTGAGATACCCTATCTTGCGCCAACTCATGCATCTCTTCAGCGAAGGCCCTCCATTGCATCCCTCCGCTCAGACTCCCCTGCCTCCGCAGCCAGCAGTCGTGATTCATTGAAAGAGCAGGAGGAAGAAGTGAGAAATGAAATAGTACATGGGCGCGAATGGAGATGGAATTCACCTCGCTCCCATTGGTCAACTTCCAAAACTCCCTCTCCTGCTCACCTTAAATTTCGGCAAAAGAATAACAATTACCTTCGTGCGTCTTCCAGTCTACCTCATCTGAGAGGCTCCAATGAGCATGGAGACACTTCCCGGACGTCACTCAGCGTACAAAGTGCATTGGCGAAACACGTGGAGTCTCGTCTCCTCCCATGCAACCCAAATCGGGTGATCGCTCAGACTAGGGCTTGGAGAAAGGTGCTGTTGGTATATCTCCATCCACGCAAAAGGCGCCAGGCGCTGCCACTAAGTTTTGCTAGGACTTTGCCCGTAGTCCCCTCCCTCCCCTTGAACTCGATGACTCCGCAGATCATCGCAGAAATACTTCACCCATTTCCGTTCCGCGGCTATCAAGTGCACCGGAAGCCATCACGGCCAGCCAGGTACCTATAGGTTCGAGGACGAAGAGCTTCACGAGCATCAGTCACGTGGTTAGCGATATGAGTCTTACAAACATCGTTGGCGACAAGTCGTCCTTTCAGCAAGAGCATGATAACAGACGGGGTGACGCCATGCAAGTTGATATTCGCCGGGAAGCCCAAAGTGGATGGAGTTAAGAAGACGCAGCTCCAGGTATGGCATTATTCACGCGTACGCGTCGTTCGGTTATAACGGTATCGCAGGCAGTGATGAAGAGTCCGTGGCTGATACTCCTCAGGAGTTACCACACCAAAAAGCCGGCCTCCAATTCCCATACCAGAAGAGGTTCTGGGAGGGGTCGCACCGGCAGCCGGGTCTTCAAGCGAGGGATTATGAGTTTGGGAGCGTGGCGGATCGTTCACTTTCTGATAGGGCGATTCGTTAGGCGCGTAACTGAGGTGAACCCTGGGGGGAAGGTGTTGCTAAGGGCCCCGTCTCTGCGTCTGTCTCAATTCCCCTCCACTACCCCAGAGCCACAAGTACCCGCTCCTTCATTCTCCACTCTCACCCCTCCATGCCAAATGTCATTTGGTAACTCCATCTTAGATTTTCGGACGCCCTCTCCCCACACGACCTCCCAGATCTTCCCGGTCCTCCGTTATCGTCCGATGACGATGCGCTGGGGGCACGCCTATCAAAGACCGACATGCCGATGGCACGTTTACCACGAACCTAAACCACCTGCCAGTGGTGCTTGGGCTGTGACCCCGGTGCCACTCAAGTTTGACTTCTCCCACAGACATCTTCCCATTAGACTCCGTTGCCCCACGCGACCTCCTTACCGCCGACATGCACCGACACCGCGGCCGATAATTCAGGTGAAGATGAACTTTCTACACCAGTAGTAACGTTGTCGCGAGCCCCTTGCGTATGCCTGCGCCACCTAGCTTACTGTCAACTCGGCCACCAGCTATACTTATGGTCCCTTCTCTACCAGCGACACTTCTCGTGCTTATGTATCTCGAACCGGCAACCAAGATATCATTGATGCCACTGCCATAAATTGATGGGAGATGAAGGTCACGGTGAGGATGGTGCAAATCTCCCATTGCATAGTTCTCATCTGAGGCTCGCCCTACATAGTCACGGTGTTTGTATCTATAACATGTCGGTCACTTTGTTGTTTTTGCACTGTAGTAACCCTGGATTCTAACCTCCGATGTGTGCGTACGACTCCAGAGGTGTCGCGGTGTGCATCGCCGCTGCACAGCAAATGAACTGTAGTCACAGTCACGGTGTGACAACACAGCCGTGCTACCACTACCCAATTTCAGTTGAAGACTTGGCTAGCAGCAGTTGTGACAGTCTTCAGTACGTGCTTTCGGTCGTATTTGGAGCCTGAAGTCTGACCTTTGCAGCTTCCCCTCGGCTTACAACCCTTACCCTACCACCTGGCATGTTCGCAAGTTCGCAGACTTGCGTATGTGGCCGATTTTTTGACGACTCTGGTGCTTTTACAAGACACAAGAAGTTATGCGAGAAGGGCAAGAAGCGTCTGGCAAGCGCCCTCAGACAAGCGAAGGAGTTCCGTCAGACTAAGAAGCATCGTGTTGAAGGCACGGCCTCCGGAGAATTGTCGTCCGAGTCTCTGGATTCGAGCCGTGTTATCGATGGTGCGCACTTAGGGTCTTAACTTGTTCAGACAATAGGCTAACTTTCCAGTTTTCACGGTCAATAGCTACGACTTCACAACCCCACCCAGCTCCGACCCAGAGTGAAGACTGCGCTTCAGGGATCGAAGAAATAGTATGCACTTACTTTCCCCCAAACGCTTTACTCAACTGAGAACCGGGTTTAGGCTGATGACGATGCATTACCTCTTGCTCTTCGTCGTGGTCGGCGACTCAATCGGTGACTTCCAAAACGTTTCCGGGATATGCTCCCGGAAGCACCGTTACCATTACCCCCGCGAGATGCAATGGCTTCCCTGGAAGCTATGGACTCGGGCTCCGACGACCCTGTCGTCATTATCCCTCAATCTACCTCAGCTGTTAACTCAGGCTCGACCACACAAAATGTCCAATTTCCTCCACAGCGATACCATGCCGTCGTGGTCACTCAAAAAAATTCATTTGGGTTATTTCGCATATACGATCAGGGGTCCACTCCCACTGATGATCCTGAGGATCAGGGTAGTAGACGTGGCTCGCTCTCAGCAACTGGACTTGGAGTCGGGTCCTGGATTTCTCGGCCATTCGATGCTGGGAACCCTTTTCATCCCTATCCAAATGAGAATTCGTGGCGCATCGGGGACTGGTACTGGAACCATGGCGTCCAGAAGTCCAAGAAAAGCTTTCAAAGCCTCATCAAGATTATCGGAAGTCCAGACTTCCGCCCCGAGGACTTGCGTCATACCAATTGGACAACAATTGATCGTGAATTGGGTTGTTCAAGCATCCCTGCCTCCTCTCCCTCTGCGCCTTTGAGTCATGGAACTGACTCGCAACACTGGTTACCCGAGAGCGACGGTTGGATGCAGAGAAGCGTTACCATCTCTGTTCCGTTTCCTCGACGCTCCTTACATCCCGGTCCAAGGAACTACGCCGTCTCAAACTTCTACCGCCGGTCTCTTCTTTCGATAGTCCGTGACAAGCTCTCTGACCCTTTACGCTGCGGATCCTTTCGCTTCGAGCCTTATCGTCTGCGATGGGGACGTCCAAACGTAGCTGATGACATCGGCGTATACGGCGAACTTTTCTATTCCGAAGCCTTTGGTGCAGCACACCGCGAACTGCAGGACGTGCCTCGGGATCTTAATAGTGGTTGCACTTTACCCCGACGTATTGTTGCACTCATGTTCTGGTCCGATGCTACTCATCTAACGTCTTTCAGCGATGCGAAGCTATGGCCTCTGTACGTTTATTTTGGAAACGAGTCCAAGTATCAACGATGCACTCCAACGTCAAACCTTTGCTCACACGTGGCGTATTTTCAATCTGTATGTGTTTATAGTATGCGAAATTTTACGTCTAATTGCTCTTTGAATAAGCTACCAGATGAGTTTAAGGACTTTGTAATGGAACATACAGGGGGTGATAAGCTTCCCGGTGACCATTTGTTCACTCATTGCCGCAGAGAACTCTTTCACGCACAATGGAAGGATATTTTAGATGACGAATTCCTTCAAGCTTATGAACATGGTATTGTGCTTATGTGTGGGGATGGTGTCAAGAGGCGACTGTTTCCTCGAATCTTTACATACTCGGCTGACTATCCTGAAAAGTAGGTCTATTACACTATCGCCAGACTCACGTCTCAAGACGCCATGTCCCTAGGGTGCTCATAGCGAACATCCGCAACCTCGGCGGATGTCCATGCCCGCGATGCCTTATTCCTAAGGACAAATTGCAGAATATTGCTACCGAGAACGACATGTCCCAACGTGATGTCCTGTCACGCCATGACACTGCGGATCGCTGCGCAAAGATCACATCAGCACGCAGTTTAATTTATGAGGGGCAATACGTGATTGATACCCCTCAGGTGGAGGCGCTTCTCAAACCCGAATCTCTGGTGCCAACCATGGTATGTATTTGCGTGTCAGGGGGCAATAAACGATGACACTCCATCGTCTAGAATGCATTTTCGGAAAGACTTGGCAAAATAGGATTTGATTTTTTCCTGATGCTGAGCGTCGACTTACTACACGAATTTGAACTTGGAGTTTGGAGAGCTCTTTTTATCCACTTGCTCCGCATTTTGGATAGCCTGCAGGGCGCCATACTGGCTGAACTTGATCGCCGGTGCGAGGATTCACTATTCGTGTCTAGTTCTCTATCAACTAATTCTGGCAGCTTTCGCCAAGTACCAATGTTTGGCCGTGACACCATTCGGCGTTTTCGTAAGAACGTCTCGGAGATGAAGAAGTTTGCCGCACGAGATTTTGAAGATGTGCTGCAGGTTGGTGTCCTGTTTCACTATCCGTATCTTTGTCTTTTGTTTCGCTGACTGGATGGATCGGACAGTGTTCCATTCCGGTTTTTTCGATGCTGCTACCGGAACCTCACAACACTGAAGTACTGCACATGATATTTGTTCTCGCTCACTGGCATGGTCTTGCTAAGCTCCGCCTACATACTGATGAAACGCTACATCTTTTAGAGACAGTGACGAAAGAACTTGGCGATTGTGTTCGTCGTTTCGCTTTGAATATGTGTCCCAGTTTTGCAACGAAAGAGTTGCCTCGTGAGGCTACGGCCCGACTACGACGACAAACACAAAATAATCGTGGTCCGTCAACCAGAGCCAAGGAAACTACATCCGTTGCACAGACACGACGACCCAAATCATTTAACCTTCAAACGTACAAGTTCCATGCCCTGGCAGATTACCCTTCACAGATTCGAATGTATGGTACCACGGATTCATATTCTACACAATCCGTATGTTTTTCTCTCTCAGTAATTGCACACAAAATCACCTTAATACGGGCAGGGGGAGCTTGAGCACCGCACAAGCAAAGGTCGATTCGCCAGAACCAGCCGAAAAGCTTATGTAGCGCAGTTGGCTTCTATAGAGCGGCGGCAAGCCCGTATCGACCGTATTCGCATGGAACGCGAAGCCCTCCATCTGACAGATCCAGTACCAAACAAGCCTGATGAACACCACGTTATCGGTCAATCTCAAAATTTCTCGGAGGAGCTTATTAGATTCGTCCAAGCTAATATTGACGATCCCGCGACTAGAGTAAGTCTCCCCTCCTCGTCTTACATGCACCAACCTCACGAGTAACTAACTGGATTAGAACTTCGTGTTAAAACTGAAGGCCCACATCCTTCCTCGTATTGCAGCCATCCACCAAGTGGATGTTACGGGACATGCACTGTCGTTGAGCGTCGGCGCTGGCATCATGATGGATCTCCCAGTCGACACCTTCCGTCTATCACAATTGAACCACGTACTGTTCCATGGAAACAAGATTTACCGCCACCGCTTGTTCCGCATCAACTACACCACTTACGACCTTCAACGTGATTTCGACATCATCAATCCTCGCACTGACCGTCGGGACATCATGTTATTGTCTAACGCGGATGTCGACAATCACCCATTTTGCTACGCGCGGGTGCTGGGAATCTTCCACACCAACGTTATATACACTGGACCTGCATCACAGGACTTTCGATCGCGCAGAGTTGAGTTTCTATGGGTACGGTGGTTTGAAGTCATGCAGGATCGTGCGGCGGCCTCTGGATGGGAGCAACACGCCCTGGACACTGTCAGGTTCCTGCCGATGACTGACGAAGATGCCTTTGGTTTTGTCGACCCCGCAGATGTGCTCAGAGGTTGCCACCTCATCCCCTCTTTTGCAGACGGCCGACTTCATCCTGACAGACTTGCAACATCTCGTTGTGCGGGTGATTCAGATGATGACTGGAAGCGCTATTATATCAATCGGTGAGTCCAAGTCTAGTCTACAGAACTCAGTTCACTGATTACGTTGGCAGTTTTGCTGACCGTGATATGCTCATGCGTTATCACTGGGGACTTGGCATTGGACACACGTATTCACATGCAACCCCGAGTCAGGTCAATTCAGAGGTTCGTAATCCGGCTCATCAGCAACCTTATTCAAGCAACCATGGCACGGAAGATAGCGCAAGTCATGTTGACGAAGTCGATGAGTCGGAACAACCGGCGAGCGATCCGGAGCTTCAGTTCGGCGAGTTTGAGTCCGAGCCTTCAAGTTCTGGGTCTGACCCTGACTCTGACTCCGAGTCCGAGTCTGTTTTGGGAGACCATGCGGATATCGATGGTTGGGATGATGTAGATCACGTCTGTTGGTGACCCGGCACGGTAGTACTGTAGTAGGAAGTTTTTGTACTACATGGTGTGAATTGGGTTCGTTGATCGTTCAAGTTGGTGTTCTGCACCAATCCAATGCCTCTTCAACCACAATGCGACTCTCGTGACATTCGCCAACCGTCATCACCTATTCACTCCTCGAAGGCCGCAGATTACCCTTAGCCTAATCTTTCCCACATCGCAATAGCGATCGTACGACAAACTTTTCGATCCCTTCCCCGCCAGCTCAGGCTCGACCCGGATTTCAACCCTCGTACACCTTGCCCTCCAGCAGTGGCACCTACTAGTAAAGCGGCCCTTTCCCCTCGCTGTCTCACCGGATGCGGCAAATTTACTCGCCGCCGAAATCATTGACATATTGCTGAACCGCCCGCAACTCCCTCGCCCACACCGGGTCATCGGTACAATTTCTCTCGGTCAGCGCCCAATCCTCGAGGTGCTCCTCAGCGCCAATGAAAGGGGGGCGTCCACAGCTTTCCTCCCTCTGCTAGTACGTCCATCCGGGAATCCCTGCAAGCACAGTGTGACAGCGCCTTCGTCTAGATGTCCTCAAACAGCACCACCGTGACTATCTTCGCTCGACGCCTTTTCTTTCGTCACCCTGAGGGCTCGAAACCCTCACAAACAGGTTATCGCACCTTGAGTGAGGGCGTATTGCCACCACTTTGAGGATCCACGATGCTACCGAGTCTGCCAAAGAGGTGCGTATTACACCATGACATTCTTTCACTTTTTTACGACACGTTGCGCAGATGTAACGGATCGCGGACTGGATTCCAGACTTGCCGAATGAGATGGCCCCTTCTTCAAGGACACGGCCCGCTGCTCGCTTGAAGTCACCCCCCTTCTCCCCACCTTCAAGTTCTCTCGGCGCGAACGAGTTGCCTCTTCTCGCTTTCTAAGCAGTCCTACCTTTTTTCATTGATTCTCACCAAAGTACAGAGGTGATTCACATTGCAGTCCAGCCTCTCACCCGCTGACTCTATTCCAGCTTAGACTATTCATATTGGCGAACAACCCTGTTAGACTAGCATCACCTCAGCACCGCCGTAGTGATCCCTTCGTGCCTTTCGGAATGTCTCATCTTGTCGATTGCCCATCGAATCACAAAGTTATCACAATGACACTTGTCGACTGAAGGCAGCTTCGAGCACCCTCACGGACCCACCTTTGTAGATGTCCTTTCATTCATGACTCCGACTCCCTCTCAAACCATGAAACCTATCTTCAACCCGAGCTTCTATCGCGTGTATGTACCCTTAGCTCTTTTTATCGCTCCTTTTCTTTATATGGCTCACTCCCCCCGAAGTGCCGGGTCCCTCGTCCTCATTCGTCAGCCTCGACTTCAACTTGCCGATGGCCTCATCGGTGATTACTCGTATATCCCCTCCGCTATCTACACTGCCTCCGCTTTTCCTTGCACCCTTCCCGACAACGGTATATCTTCCGAATCCCCCTACAACCTCAGCGGTGGCGAGCTCTCCTCCAATAGCCTCGTCTCTGGCAAGCGCATTCTCGGTCCGCAGCATTCCATACGCTTCCCCCTTGTTTCAACCCTATCACTGCACCCGCCACTCGTTCCGTGGCAAGTACCCCGAGATGAATTCCCACCTTGATCCACAACTATAACTCTGATGAGGACGATGACGAGTTCCGGCCCGCGCTCGCGGTTGGAAACACCACCGGTGTCCGTCGAGGCCGTCGTCAGCGCATTGAGTCGAAGCAGAAGCGATAAGTTTCACCGTCCAACAACTTCAGACGATGCTTCACGGGCCAGGAACGAGGTTCAGTGACTCCGCATGTGAGTATCATACCACTTCATCTATACTTTGTCTTAGCTTCCGTCCAGGTCCAGTATTAACGGGGCTTTGATGCTTGGCAGTGCCGAGCAAAGACATACTGCTGCTTCGGTCACACTAATCCTACGACAATCACAATCGAGCTCTTGATTGTTATCCTGGGCCTGAACCTTTTACGTATTGTCATCGCAAAGATGACTCGCTTGACTGGAATGCTTTCCTGGATCGCAGGTCGCATCACCACAATGGACCCTTAGTACCACACCCTTTCTTATTCCGCGTTGTTCACAACGCTGTCACGCACGTGCGTCCCTCGGGTCAAGGCTGTTGGGGAGGTCGTGCGTACGGAGGATTTAGACGTGGCCGAGATCGATGCCGAGGTGAGGGCATGTCGTGCGAGAGCCAGTGCTAATGCGCTGGCGTATAGGATGCATGGGTGACACCGGGGTACGTGGACCGACGCTCGGGGCTGGGACTCTGGACCCTGTGGCTTTTCGAACAGGGTTGTCGGCATGCACTTGCATGTTGGCGTCGTCCCCGGCGCTGCAAGGCGCTAACAACGCCAACTCGAACAACGCCCTCGCCCTGCTGTGGCTGCGCTCCGTCGACGAGCTCTACACGCACGACGAGAGTTACGCGCACGCGATTGCGGGGCGGAGTCACCATGTCGCTCGTCTTGCCCGGGTCTGCGGACGCGATCGGTAAGGTGCGTCGTCTGTCTGTGCGGGGCTGGGCTGACCCGGGTCGTGTGGACAGGCATTTACGATCAATTTGCGGGCGACAAGCGAGCGGTTGACGTCGTCGATGTTGGTCGATCCGCCGTATAGCCTCAACGAGACGCGAGTGGACTATGATGTACCCCCGTGTTGGCGTCACATGAAATAGGTCGTTCCGCACCTTTTCATGCAGGGCTTTACCGACATGCGTTTTGTAGGCATGCTTATGGTGCGCATGCTGGCCTATCTACACGTAAAGACTAACAGTTTTCGCGTCCCTGGGACAGAACCCTTGTAAGTATCCATGATTTTAGTTTCTGTCGCCCAGATAAATGCTTTGATTTCAGCCAGAACCTATTCCGGAACGCGAATGGATACCGTATGGTCATACCACGAAGCGTGAGTAGTCGCCATTCTCCCCTGTGCGCACGCTTTAGTAACCGTCCTGCAGATACGAACACGCACGCCAGATCAAACTCGAGCAAGACATGTGCTGACTGGTCACTATGTACAAGCCGCCATTCAGAGTTTGCCCCTCGTATACTGCATGACGAGGGTATCAAGGTCATCATGAAGGTAAGCGTGTTTTCAAATGATCGCGGGTGTGACGTTGACCAGGCGGCGTCGTCAGAGGGACCACCCTGGTATCCAATCTCGTTGGCTCTTGCACGAAGCGCAGCAAGCTCACTATTATGGGCTACCTGCGGATGCTGCTCTTGCGTTTGTCGCAGCGAACGCTGCCGAGTTGCTTGGATTGGATTACCGTCTCACCAAAGCAGGTACGTGAGGAATTCCCCAAGAACATATATTTTGGTGATTGACTCGCTTTTCCATAAGATATATGATGCAGGAAAGTCATCCCTGGTAATCATAAATTCACGTTCGATTCTTAAAAGGAGCATTTCAGATCTTATCATCTGGGACAGACATCCGTTGACACTTCGGTCACAAGAATACAAGTCTTCATCGATGGCATACCTCAACTCAATACCTCGCTCACAAAGAAGAAGGCAGACTGCCAGACTATCCCGATCACACCCGACTTTGACAGGGAAGTCGAGGCTGCCGTCAAATTTACCAGAGTGCCTCCTCTAGCACCAATGCCAATCGCCTCTGGCGGTATTCCGTTCCGCAATGTATCCAGCATGTCGGAGGGACGAATCAGGGTCGCCCCATCTCCCGAACGCGTGGATTCGACGACGAAGGCATCGTCCTCGTGGATCAAGGGTGTGTCGTCTGTGCGGGCGCCATGGGCGAGTGTGCTGATGTCATCGGTAGCAATGGGCTTAAAGCGATTGATTCGGAGGGCAGTTCGACTCAGATTGCGCCCGCGCTCGTGTTGGCGAAGACCGTGGTTGGACTTCAGCAGATTGCTGTGGAGGCGAGTTTCTTGAACGGTGCTGTCTTTAACCTGCTGAAGGGGTCCCCAGTCCTTGGTGCAGTGGGAGCATCACACGTCGTGACGACGTTGCTTCGTGTATGGAGCGACGGTGGATATCGGATCCCAAGGTGTCGAGAAAGCAACCCAGCTCCTTGGGTAGGCCGCGCATAATTTGAGATGGGATGTTGGTGAGTCCACGATGGCGTGTGTAGGACGCGGATGCTGAACACGTCTTTGTTTCAGTCGCAAATCGACTCCAAGGAAGTGATCAGTGAAGAACACGCGATGGGTGTAGTGACGACGAACGTTGAGAGGTTGTTGGGCCTCATGAGGAGTGCTCTGCAGAGCGACTTGGTTGCTACAAAGGGCGGGGTGTTGTTGAGTTTCGAAGGCAAGGTAGTTGCGGCGATGTCTCCGAAATGCAAGGTTGTGGACCATTTCAAATCACGATAACCTGGACACAGGCCACAACATCTCCTGGTCTCTTCTAGGGATCTTGAGTTCATGGATGATTTGGCCATGCCACCATGACACTACTCCTGGTTTTGTAAACAACTGTTTACTTGATAGCCCCCATTTGGGCTGGAGATCTTAACTAGATGCATGAAACTAATATCCAAACAATATTTATTAAAAAAAAGTACTATGAATATTTGTGCACAATGACTTGGATGTCCCTCCTGGGACTGTTCTGGTCTCATGATTGTAAGTGTAGTACTGCTGTGAGATCATTATGATTGATTATAACTTCTGATACCACATGGTACAGCCACCCTGAGCTGATACCAGAGAGATATCTCTTGACAATGACTTTGGAATAGGGATGTTGGTTTCCAGTTGAATGATGATTATCCACCATGTCCCCCATGGCTGATCATAATATCATCACTAAGAAAACTTCAAGGTAATAAATGACAAATCATGCCCTTGATGAAGATTGGTTTGTAATTGCTGATGAAACAATATCTTGATCTGTCACATAGGGATTTGATTGTAAATAATAACTGGATATATCATCACCTCCCCAATTTCCTGATGTGCGCGGTATTGCGGGCGCCATATCACAATTGTCGTCATACTGGAGGCAAAATCCATGTAAGTTGCTCAAGAAACGTGTACTGAGCACTCTCGCTCTCACCTCGGATGAGGTTACAGCAAATAATGTGGAGCCTCGAAAAACTCGTGACTCTGAGAAAGGGGTAATATGATGGCTGTGGTGTGACCGGACCCATTTGGTGATTATGATGGGTCTGGCAGCTGTGGAGGGTGTCAGTGTCGGTCAAGACGGAGATGAGGTGATCGAGGTCTGCTAAGCAGCTTAAACCCCGGGGGTAATCATGATCTCGGAGGAACCGGACGACAGTCCATGCCATGGCTCAACGGGAGATCTGTGAGCCATGACGGAAACCACGGTTGGCAGTCGCGTCATGAAATGTATGGAGAGCGAGGATTCGGAGCATGCTGCGGATTGGGAAGAGGTCGATGGGATGCGTGTGGCCAGTGTTTTTAGGCTGGTCCCTGATCTCACTCAGCGTCTACATTTCGGCGGGAAGGGGCGAGACGCGCAAAGCCCACCGAAGTGTACAGACACCATGCTTTGTGTTGGGCTCCGAATCGTGCTTCGATCTAGTATGATCTACGAAGATACTGGTGTCTTCAAGTCTTCCTTGAAAAGGCGGCTACCGCCGTTGGTTGCAGACGGGCGAAGGATCGTGCCTTGGGAATCCATGGATTATGAAGCGTGGTTGTTACTGCGTCGTGGGGTTCGCCAGGTCTATAGCAGCATTGTTCGCACCGAAGCTTGACAAGCTTAGTCCAGTCGTCGTTCTTTCAACTTGTGGACCGGGGGAGCCCACCTCGTCCCTTCTGACAGGAGAATGGACTGTCGCTGTGGACACTGGGGACCTGGCGAGACGTGATGGACGGGGGAAAACCGTGACTTGGAAGAGACGAGCACGGGCTTTAAAGGAAGGTGGAGAGGCAAGCATGGGATGAGATTGCTTGCTGTTGGGAGTTGTGGTGCAGACTGGTTTGGATCGGCATCTGGGAGTGCTCATCTGCAGTGCTGTATGGGTCGTAAGAAGTGGAGGGCGGCTGATCAGAAGAATAGGGTACCTGGTCGCGGGTTAGTTGTTCAATGTGGTTCCCGACCAAAGTTCCGAGATCAAGGTCGCCTCGTTTATGTGGCTGTCCACCCTCCTTGCGGGATCTGCGCAACGAGAGGCGCTTCAAGATTTTCACTGTCGGCACCTTTGAAGCTAGAATCAAGCAACGCAGGGGGAGAGGTTGGCGTAGACAAGTACCTTACGCTGGCTTGCTGAAATGGATCCATCGCGGTGGTTTGGGGGAAACACTGACGCGAGATCATCGATCAGCACCGAAAAGGCAACGGATTGATGGAATGCGCCGCTTAGCACGAATGAGCTAATTAGGTTGGGATGCAGGACAGGGGACAGAGATCAGTGAGCTTCCGTTGACGGGTCCTAAACGAGCCAGCCATATCCAAGGGTAGCACAGAGAACCCGGCGGTAAGAGTTCATCACTAGATGCATGATTGAGATGGATGGGTGGTCTGTACAATATCAACAACGGGGCAAAACGACCTGTTTGTGCTAGAAGGATGTGAACTCCAATGACAGGTCTCGGTCGAGTAAGAGAATGAACGCGTCGCAGCTATACGGGCCCAAACTCACGACGATGATAGGTCCTCCACTGTCCGCGTGTTGGAAATCCGAGAAGAGAAGGGAAGAAGGAAACGGGGAGACCTGGAGGCTCGTGAATGTTGGTGACATCCCTCTGCATTTCGAGGCTGACCTGGCACAGCCGTTCAAGCACCAGGCAAATTGAGGGTAATGCGAATGAGCAAGACCAGCCGTGTAAACTCGTCCGCCAAGTGGGGAATTAGTTGGTTGAGTTGGTGTGTGTATGCGTGAATGGGAGGTAATAGGGGTGGTTACTGCGCCAGGTGGCTACCAATCGGACAGGAGTTCTTTTGCTTCAGGTTGGCGTAAAAACGTCGCTTCATCGTACCTGCAAAGCGAATAGGTCGGTCGTCGGGATTTTTCTGGTGTACGAGCAACCGTACGAACGCCACGAGTGACAAGCGACCCTTGACGATGATGACGCCTCCGTCCCACTACCCGCAATTCCGTCTGTTTGTTGGCCACATTCCAAGGCCCACGAAACTGTCAGTCGTGTCAGCATGAAAACCGGGTGTGCATACGGGTATGGGTGGATTGAGACGAGTTGGGCTGGAGCACACCTGCACGTTAGGGTGAACGGGGGCAACGAAAGAGTGGGGGGGGGGTGTCGAGTACCTTGTTTGGGTGGGACCATGGGTGAACGAGCAGCCGAACGAGCAGCGCGCTCGCACGTTGCACTGGTGGGCTGGCAGCGGCGAACGAAAGGTGACGGGCGAATGACAGTGGAGGTAGGGTACAGAGGGGGAGCGTTGGCCCGGGCAGTGCGTTTTATGTAAATGCGATGGGAGGTGGATGACTCGCAGAAAGAAGGCATTGCCCGATTTGTCATGTCACATCTGTCACGCTTCAGAAAATCGCGTCCGGTTCAGGCACTAACGTGCACCAACCTTGGTTCCTACGATTGAATACCATGCACATTACCAAGTGGATCGTCACGAGCTCACGAGTAGCGTGTAGTTCGACATAGGACGCCTCGCAAGCATCCCTCTTACCCACGCGATAGGCTTCCCTAATTGTCCCGGCCTGCATAGTATCCCCTTCGGGCATTCCCTTGCCGTTCGCGTTGATGGCGCCGCCTTTGATAACGTAATAGATGGAATCGTGATCTGCGAGAGCGCGATCAAGGCGTTTGACGAGAACAGCGGCTACGCCCTCGGCATGCGCATATCCATCGGCTGAAGCGTCGAAGTACTGGCTGGCGACAACACGCCGAGCTCGGAGAACGAAGCGGTATGTTCGGGGTTAATGTATTTGTAGCTATATCATGTCAACACCTCAACTCGCCAAGTATGCCGAGACGTTACTCACCTACGACCAGCGCCTGGTCGACTTCTCCAACGAGCAGAGCGCAAGGTGGATCGCGGTCGCCGATGCCGAGCAGGTTGTTTAACCGAATCAATAGTGTGCGGAACATGCTTGGGGGAAATGGAGAGAGACATACCAGTGTCTACCGTCAATGAGGGACCGCGGAAGTCAAAGGTGAAACAGATGTGATTTGCTCGAGTAGAAACACAGCGCCAGGGCTGCAGATCGAACGACAATAACGAATAAATGTGATCGAGGGGGAGGTAGGTGGCGCGTTGGCGCGAGGACGATCAACGAGAGCCGAGGAACCGAGTCAGCGCATGCAAACGGTTGACGAAGACATACCCCAGGGTCACCCAGACCTACTTGCACCACCCAACGAGCCAGCGAGTGTGGCGCACGTACCCCAAAGCATTGAGCTCGAGGGGGACACTCGGAGAAGATCAGTTACAAGCTCTAACGAAGAACGTACCGATGACGAAACGAACGCGTCAGGATGGGTCGATGACGGCAGGAACAAGCTGCGAAACGCGCCAGAACACGTCAGTAAACGCTTAGAGAAAAGGGAGGGCATACCTTAGACTCGGAAGGCTCTAGACGAGCCAGGTAACCTGGGCAGCGAAACGGCCACACCAGGTGACGTCTACGAACACCATGGACGTCCTAGGAACATTAGAAACGAGCGCGCCGATGAAACGGACACACCAACTCGAGATACCAGGCCGGGAGGCCAGCTAGGCGAGCGGAAGACGTTGGGACGTGTCGAGGCACGAAAACGATGGCGACAGCGTTGTATACGACGGGAATGGGTACCAAATGGATTCCGCAACGAGGGATGCGCACTGCGAGTTGAAACGACTCGAAATGCGGTCGCTAGCTGGAGTTAGAGGTCAGCACCCGGGCCAGCGATATGCGTCCAACGAGATGATGGACGCACCTGAGACACCCACATCACCTTCTATTGATCCCAGATGACCCATGTCGTCGAGGACGACTCAAATCGTGATCTACAAGAGTCAGTACAATGAGGGCTTACCAAGGTGAACGGCCACGTTGAGACCATATCTGACGAGTTGAACGCGATATATACCTACCATACAGGTTGGCCGGCCAACCGCGGACCTGTTCCCTTTCGTTAGGAACATTTGTACCGCATGCTGCTTTTGCGTCTGCACCAGCGACGGGTCTTCGTCTTCGTCTACCTCACCCTGAGGCCACTAGCAACTGGTCACCGGCCACAGTTAGAGAAGTAAAATCGGGGGAGATGGAGGCTACACACACGAATGGAGTTAGATGCCGGAACGCATGCACGCCTTTTGCTTTCAACCTTCCCTCGCCACGCGTATTCATCCCCGACGTGAGCGTGTGTTCGCTTTCGTCGTCGTCCAGGGATCTTGTCGACTCGCTAGTCGTGAGGAAACACAAGTCGCTGATCCGCGCGAGTCCGGCGAGCATGAGCGTATATCCAAACATCGCGTGTACCTTGAAGAGGAATGTGTCAGTGCAAAGGGGTTAGACTAGTTCGAAGAAAGTTTACTTTGGTGGATAACTTGAGTGCTTGGGAGCGATCAGATATTGCCCAACCCGTCAAAATGATACTATCATGAAAATGACGCTGGAAGTAGATGATACAGTCTAAGATTGAAGCTGAGGTGACGTACATCAAGCCTGGAATAACGTTTCTCTGAGAAGCGTGTTGAGATGCCAGGCCCAGATAAAAAATGGAGGGTAACCCACTGGCACCTGGTTGTTACGGAAAAGGTAAAACCCTAATGCACCCCTGCCCACCGGAGCACTCCCAATACACTTGCGCCGTATGAGAACAGAGGGGAGAGAGAAAGGTAAAACATTACGCACGTATGCTGCATATCCTTGACTGACCATTCGCCCCCATGATGCTCCGTGAACGTGTTCACGATACCCTGAGAAAATAGTAAATATAAGCCACGAACCTAGATGCCGACTTGTCCACAAAAGTTCCTCAAGGACGATGACGCCAAACATTGTGTCGTCGTCGTGAGGTAGAGTGCAGACTACAAAGCGGTTTATAGATATTCATCTACATCCATCGCATCTGATCCCACGTCTGACGCGAAATACATTTCTAAAACATCGTCCTCTTCGCCTGAGCTGGATACCTCTCCATCCGATTCCCCACTACTGGAATGCACATCTTCGATATCTTGGCAACCATCCTCCATGTCGGAACCTGATGTTGGTTTATCTCCATGCTCGTGAGACACGGACGTGCACTGAGAACCAGGTAGATCATGCAGGCGTTGGTTGACTGCAGGGAGAGGCGCTAACTCAGCCTCGCGGGTGCCCGTGCTACCTCGGCAGGGTTCTTCGGTGCCGGATGGCTTGACGTGAGTATACGTGTGTCCAATACCCATACCCCAATAGTAGCGTAAGAGCATGTCTCGATCAACAAACCTACCAATATAATGAGTGTCAGCCGCCTACAAGTTCAGATTGTTGACCAGAAACAAACCTGTTGACGTAGTACTGCTTTGAATCATAGGCATCTCGGGATGCTCTGGACATAGCCTGGCAATCAGGATGCAGTTTACCCTTGGAGAAATCAGGAATGAGGTGGCAGCTTCTCAAAACGTCTGCTGGGTCGACAAAACCGAAAGCGTCGTCTTCGCCCATGGGAACAAAGCGTAGAACATCCAGCTTACGGGCATTTTGCTCTTGGTGACTTTCGATGACTTCGAACCAGCGAACCCAAAGGAACTCGAGGCGGCGAGGCTGATAATCTGTCAACCCTGGGCCGTTGTAAATGACGTTAGCATGAAAGATGCCGAGAACCCTTGCATAGCAGAATGGATGCGCGGTGGAGGTGGGTGTATCGGAAATAAGTATGATGTCCCGATGGTCTGTGCTCGGATTGATGGAATCTTGCGCCCTGCGAACGTCGTAAGTGGTATAGTTGATCCGCATCAAACGATGCCGGTAGATCCGATCATTTTTGAACAGAACCCGACTATGCAAGATAATCTCGGAATCAACGCTCGAGGCGTCTACATCCAGAGGAGTAATGGTGGATCCAGGGCAGGCCTCTGAACCTGTGTCAGTTACGTGCATCTGCCTGATTCGAGGAAGGAGGTGTCTCCTCAGTTTTAACGTGAAATCCTGTGACCAACATTAGACGCTAATTATAATGACTGGTAGGAAACCGACCCTCGCCGCTGGGTCCTCTGAGTGAAGTCGGATAAAAACTCGCAAGTCCTCTGGGTAGTTGTGTGACTTCCCGATAACGTGATGCTCTTCAGGTGCCCGGGGCAGCTTTTCGCGCGGGACATTGGATGAAGATAGTCGGGCACGAATTTGGCGGATGCGTGCTTGACGCCGTTCAATTCGGGTCAGCTGTCGGATGTATGCCTTTCGGCTCGTCCTTGTGAATCTAGACTTGCCGACCCGGTGCTCGAGTTCTCCCTACAAAAAAGTTAACGCTGAAATTAGAGACGTAAGTATCACTTCAGAAAATAACTCACCGATTGGGTTGAGTACGAATCCGTGGTGCCATATCGCCTGATGGTCTCCGTGTAATCGCCAAGGGCATGCAACTTGTAGGTCTGAAGGTTCAATGTTTTTTCGTGGCGTGCGCATGCAGGCCGTACACTCTCTTTAGAGGATTGGCCGTTCAAAGTCTTTGTTCGAACCTGGCGTCGG
>JBBPOC010000023.1:0-49361 GCA_038091235.1 Tylopilus rubrobrunneus | reverse complement strand
TCCCTTCCCCCCTCCCCCACTCTTCAATACTACTTCCCAGCACTCCATCCCATGCTTCCATCATAATCTTCCAACACAATCTCAGAATCCCCCAGATGGACAAGGATTAGTTTGCTGCTGTATAGGTCTGTACTCTGTACTAGTCTGTACTAGTCTGTAGACTCTGTACCTCTGTACCAAAATCACTGTTTTGCTGATGTAGAGAGCGAGCCAACGAGTGGACCAACAGAAGACTCTCTCTCTGCGATCTGTTCAGATCCGAGTCTAGAGTTAGCTCTGTCATACCAATGATACCGTTCATTGGTGTTCTTGATTCATATCAACCACCCGCAGGAAATGTGGACCAGTAACACGCTGCTTACCTGATTTCGTAAGACATGTTGGCCAAGAACACGGACTTGAATCTGTTGGCCAATTCGGCCGCCTCCCTTGCCGCGGTGTTCTTCTGGATAGAGTCGCGCAAGTTGAACACCATCTGGTTGATCTGCGTCTTCAACGAGAACTACTCACCGCTCGCCTCGACCGTAATGAACCGAGTGAAATCGCCGTCCATAGCCGCCGCCAAGATCTTGAGCGAATCCACGCACTTGGGTAGTCAAGTTGCCGGCCATGGTGTTGACAGACAACCTGTATCATGAACATGCAATTGATGGGTACTGGTAACGTCGACCATGAGAAAGTCGTCAACGCACGTAATTTCCTGCCAGATACCCTGGACGTTGCCCACTTCGGCTTGGACACCTAGTTTACCTTCCGTACCGACCTCGAAGGCGACCTTCTTCACTTCCTTGGCGAAGATGGCCAACTGCCCAATCATGTCGTTGATGGTTTTCACCAAACTTAGCATCTCTCCGGGGACCGAGACACCAGCGATTTGCTGCGTCAAATCGCCACGAGCGACAGCAGTCTAATAGAAGTATTACCAACCTAAGAAGATGTGGACTTACGGTGACAACGGCGATGGTTCGAATTTGCAGGGTCAACTAAGGGATGCACACCCTCTCAGCGAGAAATGCTCTGGGAATAGTGAAATACTCACGTTGGTAGCCACGACGTTGACATTGTCCGTGAGATCCTACAGTCGGCACCCCTCAGTCAGCGATTGTTGCGACCAGTCGCAAGCGCACCTTCCAAGTACCACCCACGTTGGTGACGCGGGCTTGTCCCCCCAATCGTCCCTCGGTTCCGACTTCTCTTGCGACACGAATGGCTTCATCGGGGAATAAACTTAGACTCTCGATCATGCCATTGACGGTCTCCTTCAACTCCTTGATCTCGCCGCGTACATCGACAACGACCTTCCGGGTCAAGTCGCCAGCAGCGACAGCCTTGGTAACTTCGGCGATAGAACGCATTCCCTGAACGGGGGCCTGACCTCCCAAAATACCCTCCGTTCCAACTTCCAAGGAAACACGAGTGACCTCGTTCGCAAGCGTCGATAATTGGGCAACCATGGAGTTGACTGTCATCTTCAAATCAAGCACCTCTCCCTGGACGTCGTCATTGACCGCCTTGCTCAGATCACCCAACGTCGCAGCCTTGGTGACCTCTGCCAGTGAGATAGACCACACCTAGTCGGTCAAATTGCTAGCCATTTTCTGCGAAGTAAGGTGCGATCAAGCCACGCCAATGGTCACCAGGAGGTGAATCCTCATGTTGACATTGCGGGTCAAATCCGCCCAAGTTCCTCGTACACCCTCCACGCGAGCTTGACCGCCCAAGATACCCAACTTTTCTTGAGAACCGACTTCTAGTGTGACACGAGTGACCTCAGCAGCCAAAGCCCGGAGACGAATCGCCATTCCATTCACCGTGTTCTTCAAGTCCAAGATCTCTCCCCTAGCATCGACAACAATTTGCTTCGACCAATCACCCAATGCGACGGGTTTCGTGACCCTGGCGGTACTCCGAACCTGATTCGTCAAATTGGCAGCTAACTTGTTGACAACGCCCGTTAATTCATGCCAGGTGCCTTCGACATCCGACACGAGAGCCTAACCACCCAGTTTGCTAAGAAACAGAAAAAGGAAAAAGAAAAAAGAAGGGGTACCTCGATTTGGACTCACACTTCCATACCGACTTCCTGACAGACCTGAGTGACTTCCTTGGCGAACTGACCCAATTTGTCCACCTAATTGCGAAGTAAGCGTGCAGCACCCATTTCGTCGATCGGATATTACCATCGTGTTGGTGACGTCCCTAAGCTGGGCCATGACGACGCCCTGAACAGGAACGGTGACAATCCCCTGTACTTGTGCCTTGAGTAAACGGAGTTCCTTCATGGCACTGATGCCGCTCTCAAAGGCGGCGGTAGCGAGAGGGCCAGGGGGGACGATGAGTGGTGAACCAGACGGTGATCCGTTGAAACAGCCATTGACACGACTCACCGTCATCGAGTCCGTAATCACCTTGCCGCACGTAGGGCAAGGCGCGTGCTCGGCATGGGACGTGGACGATGCGGGTGCAGACGAGTTTGAGATAGTACGTTGCAGTTTAGAAAAGTCGGTGTTTTGGGGGATGTTGTCGAGTGACAATGACATATTCTGGGCGCGAGATCTGGTCGGTTTAGTAGACGAAGTGCATGAGCGACGCTCACCGTTGCGTCCTCTGCCAGCATCTCATCCGCCGATCCATCGGCGCTGTCGACGGGCGTGTCGGACTTGCTCGAGGATAAATATTTCTACATTTCAGACACGACCTGTATTTCCTACCGGCAGCTTCAGGACAAGAAGAGTGAACCACTGAGTCACGAGATCGAGGGCCACATGTATCAAAAATATGAAATACGGGAACCCGTTCAACTTGAGGCCTGAACGTTGAACGCTGAGTGTTAAACCTCGGGAATTGTGGTAAGACGCCACGACATGCACCGCGAGAGAGTGAAAGAGAACTAGCAGCACTGACAAAGTCAAGCGTTGTAGTGCAAATAGCCCCAAACACGCAAACTTCTACCGTGACATACCCTAGTAACTAAGTAACTGACCACGGTAAGCGCAGAGTATGTACCACGTCCGAGTACTAATGCTAGAAACCCGAGGCCGGAGGGTTCGACGCTTTAACATAGTGAACGCCAGGTCCGGCCTCGAGATTACTTCAGACCGTTGAATCCGTTCACATTTCTTGGGCTACCCCATGCCAGTGACGGGACATAATCATTCGAAGAGCTTACCACAATGCAGAAAAAAGGCGAACAACATTCAGCTATTAATGTTACGTTGCAAAAAACCCTCTGGATAGTCCGAAACAAGCAACGCGCGCGAGGCTATCCTCGAGCGACACAAGATAGCGAGATAACGAATCAAGATGCGTCCCCTAGTAGCCAAGCAATCCTCCCAGACGCGTTTGACCCCGGTCCAGGTTAGGGCGGCAGAGACGAGTCCAGTCGGCTATGTCGGTGAACGTTCGGTCTACACTCCGTGCTCGCACAGTGAAGTATAGGACATACCTGGAAGGACTCTGGACTCTTGTTCGGCTGTTTCTGCCGGCGCTTCTGCCATCACAGCAGCAAATCCACTACGTAAGTGAGTGAGTTACACGATCATGTCAATTCTGTCGAAGCTGACGTACTGGTTCAAGTGCCAGTCAATGTGGCTTGGTATGACACGCGTTATTGCTATCTCATTGCACTTCGTGACGATCACTCACCAATGAAGGAACCAAGGTCCCGGATTATCCGTGACGAAGCGGATGGTCACGTTGTTCCAGGTGTTCCGACCGATAGAGGATCCACACAATTCGTCTCGTTGCTTCCCGCAACTTTGACAACGTAAAAGTTGTGCTAAAAGCTTTGTCAGGGACGAAGAAAGGAGGAGCTGGTTACATACGCCGTGGAGATGTCTAGGATGCTAAAGAGCGTGTTCAAGATCAGCATAGAAGTTTTAGAACGATAATTCACAGATGCAGCACTTACGGGAGCACCGGGTGCTGCTGCAGGTTCGGGAAGCTGATCTCTATAACCTTGTTCGGGGGGAGCGTGTAAATACTTCCGTTTAGCAGAAGCTCGGGCAAGCTTTCTGGCACCGCTAAGAATCTGGAGGAGTACCGGGATAGGGTAGGGATCCTAGGTCATGTTGTTCAATGTAAACAAAAACTTCGAATTGATGCCTGGAACAAGCACAAGATTGACATCTGCCTTGCCAATCTCGGGTATTCCAGGAACAGGCTGGCTAATGAGTGGGTGGAGCTTGCTCTCATTGAACGGGATTTCATACGGGCCAGGAAGTGACGTAGGATCTGCGTTCGGCGCTCCTTCATACCGAAGGATGGCCGAATATTGACCATTAGCGACTGATGCACCTGGTAGCTCACCCAGTGCGCGAATCCAGTAGTTTCCGATAGGCTGGTCAGCTGTGACAGCCACTGAGTAACGTTGGGCAGGAAGGATTGAGATCCAGTCGGTTTCCGTAGGGAAAACTTCAGTCCCATCTACCTCAATGATGGTCATTCTGTGACCATCTATCGTGAAGCTATAGATGAGATCGCACGCAATAGAAATTAATCGGAACCGATATCCTAACCCTTGCTTGAAGCTAGTCACTGAGAGTGGTGTCGCGGGTCCACCAGGATAGCGACCCTTGCCGTTGATCAGCGTTGAGTTCGCGAGTACCCTTCCAACGACATTGTAGGGAATATGGTACCTAAATTCCGGTTAGCATACACCTGTCCCAAGCAAACGAAATGCTTACTGTGGTGTGGTTGTTATCTGCACGAGAGCCCTCGTCGGTCGCGAACAGAGAGCCTGAGGTTGTGCCAGTGAGCGATACAAGTGTCCATTGTCGTGATGCCACCTATGAACCATGCAGGCAAGTCGGGCCGGTCGTGCGAGTCATCTTCACAACAACAGTTCATGGAAGACGATGTCACTAACGACGCCGCGGCTGGGGTTGAGGTTCGGGACGAGGACGAAACGCCGCGGTTGACTCAGATGCGATACTGCTACACGCTGGCGGTAGTGGCAGCCCGAAGTAGTTTGAGCGCGTGGAAGTCGAGACGGGGGAAGGCACGAACTTCTTGAAGACTGTGACGACTCGAAAAGACGAGGCACTTCAAAAGGCATGCAGTCACGGTCACGGTGCAGACTCGGATGCGGCCACAGAGGGGTAATGGTGGGTAATAAAGGTGGTTCAAGAGGGAGTCGTAAGTGGAACTTGGGGAATCCATACGGTGCTGGCAGGTTATCGAAATATGGTGGAGCCTGCGGAATGCGACTCAGAGACCCGGCAGACCTGGGATAGCGGCGAAGAGATGCTGCCGGTGGCCTGTTAGAGGAAGAACCCGGATGTGCCGGCCAGCATGAGGGGACTTGCTGGTAGTAGGTGACAAACCAGAAGAAGAATCACACACTACAAACCCGGATTACTAGGAGACCTGCCAGTGAAATCTGTATTCCTCGGACATAAAATGTTCTAGAACTCGTATTCATTATATGCGTCCATGTCTGCACCATCCCATCCATCCATATCCGCATAATCTTCCAAAGTAAACTCCAGGTCAGACTCGGACTCTCCAGTCGTAGATTCCTCGCCCGAGCCTGACTCAGAGTCAGATCCATCTGGACTCGAAAGCTCAGACCCAAAATCATCGGGTTCCGACTCCAAGGAGTCCGCTGGGCATCCTGAATCCTCCACATTGCGTTTCCTTGGATAAGATTGTTGAGATGGTGGGGTCGTATTAGCAGTTCGTGGCAGCGTATGTGAGTACGTGTGCCCAATACCAAGCCCATAGTGGTAACGCATAACCATATCACGATCGGAAAAACTACGAACGTATTTAATGGATGAATTGTATGAGTCTGACTCGAACCCACCGGTTGACATAATAGTATTTCCAGTCGTCGGAATCACCTGCGCAGCGGGACATGGCAACTCCATCAGGATGGAGACGGCCATCTACAAACGATGGGATGATATGGCAGGCTCTGAGAACATCTGCCGGGTTAACAAAGCCAAACGCATCCTCGTCGACCATCGGAAGGAACTTGACCCTGTCCAGGGTATGTTGGTCCCATACGAGGGTCGTGCTACGGTCCTGTAAAATTTCAAACCAGCGTACCCACAGAAACTCGACCCGACGCGATCGAAAATCCTTTGATCCCGGCCCAACGTATACCACGTTCACATGGAAAATTCCTAGAACCCGTGCATAGCAGAATGGGTGATTACCTCCATCTAGATTAGACAGCATCATAATGTTTCGATTATCGGTGCGAGGGTTGATTGCATCAAATTCGCGTTGAAGGTCGTAAGTGGTGTAGTTGATTCGAAGTAAGCGGTGGCGGTAAATCGTGTTTCTATTGAAAACTACGTGGTTCAGTTGCGATAGACTGAGGAGAGCGTCCGAGTCATCCATCGAAAGATCAAGGCCAGTGACTTCTGAGTCGTTTGGAAAGATGGTTTGCCCGGACCCCGGAGTGGCTTTAGAGTCTCGGTGGATGGCTGCGATACGGGGGAGAATGTGAGCCTTGAGCTTGAAAACGAAGTTCTAGCCAATTGCTACATGAATTCGGTGGCCAAGCGGTAAGGACAAGCAGGGACTTACTCTAGCAGCAAGATCCTGGAGATTATTTTGCACAAATCTTGTGAGTTCTTCGGGAAAGTTTTGAGACTGTCCAATAACGTGGTGTTCATCAGGCCTGTTCATCAGCAAACCCAGGATTTTGCCATAGGAATCATATCAGTTGTAGTATTCATAGTCTATTAATAGGTCACTCATAGTAGGTATAGTATTATAGTCCTCATAGATTGAGTAGACTAGGAGAGTATATGGATAGTATATTGCCAGTATGGATACAGGCTGAAATATCATCAAATAGAATGTGTAACTTGAAATTTTGCAGAGGCAAAAGTACTTCAAGTTGTGGTCCCCTTTCATGCTATTGCTGTGTCAGTCACATCAGGAAATCCAGGCCTCATCCTCAGTATTAGCATCTTAACAACAAGTATATTTCTTCCAAGTCTCTTGCTAGTACTAGTAAAATAACTTGACAGTACTTTTATCTCCTCCAGTGTCAGTGTGAATTCAATTCCTGGATCAAGGGACACTGCACAATGAGTGCAGCATCATCTGGATCACCACTGCATTCATCCAATTTGAAGTCATTCTCTACTACTACCAGTAGGGAACTGCATGGGTAAAATGCCAGGCCCGGGGTGCCACTGCACTGACCCTACGGTACCCGGCATACCCACACTTTACCCATACCTGTACTAATCAAGGTCTGTGCCCGTGGCGGGTACACCAATGGATTACCCAACAGGCATCATACTTCTAGGGTGAGGTGCCAAGGTGAGGTGAGAACGCGAGCACACTGCACGAGCACGAGCACAATATAGCAGACGTCAAGTCCGCTATTGCGCTCGTGCTCGTGAGTGAGAGCGACGGTGAGGGCAAGGGGCGAGGTTGAGGGAAAGGGCAGGTACCCTCATCGCCTCCTCCTCATCGCGAGGCGGGTGAGGACGAGGGAGAGGGCATGTCGTCGATGCCATGTCGTCATCGCCGCTGCCGTGTTGTCCATGTCGCGTCGTCATCATCGTCGATGCCGTGTCGTCGACGTCCTGTCGCCATCGCTCCGTGTTGGTGTCGTGGTCGTCATCACTGCCATCGCGTTGTCATCGCCGGTGTAGCATTGACATTGCGTCGTCGTCCGCATAGGCTGTGCTATGTGGCACGCGCACATGCCGATCATCGTCATCGCTGGTCGGGCCGTGTGGCATACGCATGGGCCGTCCGTTGTCTCGTCGTACTCGCTGGCTGGCGCGTGTGGCATCCGCACCCGCACCTATGCGCATCGTCGTCAACACTACCTCATCAACGTCGTCGCAAGGTGGGTGAGGACGGGGGAGAGAGTGGATGGGAGGGGCTGTGCCGAGGTCATGTCGTCATCATGAGGTAGGTAAGACGGGGGAGGGAATAAGTAGGGGGCGTGTCGACGTCGTGTCGTCGTGAGGTAGGTAAGACGGGGGAGAGAATGAGTGGGGAGCGTGTCGTCGTTGTGAGCTGGGTGAAGGCGGGAGAGGGAGAAAGGGGGGGCGTGTTGGGTGCGCGAAGACAAGAGTGAGGGCAAGGACGTTGTTGTTGACGCGACCTCGCGGTTGTTGTCCTCGTCCCGTTGTTGGGCGCGCCAGGGGCGAGTGAGCGAGTGTGGACAAGGGCGAGGGCGAGGGTGAGGGTGAGGGTGAGGGTGAGGACGAAGGTGGGGGGCGGACCAGGGGCGGACCACGTTCACACGTGTAGGCAAATGGGAAAGGACAGGGGTTGAGTACGGCCGGGAGTGGTGTCGTGTTGTTGCGTTGTTGGTAAGGCCTTGAGGGTGAGGGTGAGGGTGAGGAGACCTTGAGAGCGAGGACGAGGACGGAGGGTGAGGGCGTGCGAGAGGGAGAGGGCGTGTCGCCGTTTTGCTTGCCCTGTCATGCATGCATCGCGAAGTGTGGGCCTGCGTACACAGCGGAAGTCGGTGCGATTGAGTGGCAAGGGAGTACTCTGGATAAGACACGCGGTTGACGCGTTGTTACCATTCTGCTTACTCCGTCATGCGTGCATCGCGAAGTATGGGCTTGCGTACGCGGCGGAAGTCTGTGCGATTGAGTGGCAAGAGTGCCTCGGTTAAGACACTCGGCGATGAAAGCCCACACTTTCTCGAGAAGCCGTAGAGATTTAAGCTCGATCATGGCACGGAGATTCCCATGTGCATTAGGCGCAGGATGTTGGGGGGCACTCCGAGCGTTGGCGGTCTCGGTGGGGGCTGTGTATCTGTAGGCTGTCCAAGAATGTCGTTTGCAAGGCTATCGAAGCTGCCATCGTCCATGACGTTCATGCCTTCAAGTACGCAGGTGCACTGTGTAATGCGGGATTCAACCAAGCGGACTCTTCCATTGATGATTTGGTGAACATCGAGCCCGGGAGGGATGAGCGAGGGATAAGGAAGGCTCTGGAGCAGGGTCGTAAACATGAGTGGATCGTCATCGGCGGGATGGGTGAGATGTGTGAAAGGGGGAAGCATTGTACGGGCGACAGTAGGTGGATAATGGCACTGGCGGGGACACGCAAGGCCTGTGCTGGCGCGGATTTGAGAGAGACGCCGAGTTTGTGTCGAGGAAGGAGCCCTTTGGCAAATCGGCCGGAGAGATGTTGGAAAGGGATGCTGCGAGGGTTTCCTTTTCCTGCGCAGGTTCTTTGGGATGGGGGTAGGGGAGCACCACGCGAGATAAGCTTGATTCGGGCGCGAACGGCGTCGATTTGGATGGGGTTAGGGGGATGGGGGCGGCGGTGCGGTGGGGACTGGGCCGGATGTGATGGCGGGAGGGGGCGCCGGCCCATTCGAGGTCACGGACGCACTGTGTCGGTACGAGCGGATGCAGCACGGGAAGAGAGATGTACGTACGAGGAAGATTCCCTGGATGGGAGGGACGATGCCCCTTTGCATCTTTACGGCGACCCACCGACGATGCGAGTGTTTACGTCGGGGGATGCAAGCGCCTTGTCAAGATCGGCAGCGACGGGATTGTGTGGTTTGATGGGCTGCTAGAGACGCTGTGGGAGGGGAGCGCGACGTGAGATAAGCTTGAATGCCACGATTTGGCCGCGGGAGCATCTGTTTGGTCTGAGGCAAAGGACACGGGAGTAGAAGGGGCAGCGGGCCCGGGGACTGGACAGGAGGTGATGGACGGATGGCATTCTGTGATATGCGGCGGTGCCAGCGGTGGACCGGTGGTGTCGAGCTGGGGGAAATAAGGAGACGAAGACAAGGGAGAGGGACGCACCGAGCGGGTGGTGATAGTGGTACTGTTACCTTTTGGAGAGTGATAGGTTTGGTTCGAGTGCTGTCGAAGCCGATGTGGAGGTGCAACTTGAAGTTGTTGTTGTTGATGTCGAACTGTCACGGTACAGGCAACTGCTGGTCGACGTTCCACCATGAACGCTTTGTGTCTGGGCTCAAGGTGAACACTGGTGCGCACTAACTGGCAGGTCGTTTGCATTGAGTTCGTCATCTGAGGAACAGCACTGGTCCAAGTCAACCATACTCGTCTGGCGGAGTGAGTGAGGGTCTGCGCTTATCTTTTTGCAGGTATTTAGATCTGTGGCAACCACGCATTCATGCCGTTCGGTCGCAACTCGGTCCCGACAGCTTCGTGATCGGTTAGTGCTTTCTTGCACCGACTCCTGATGCTTACTAGTATTGCGTCTCAGGCGAGTTCAATTCCATTTCATGTGGCGGCAGAAGGAATGTCAGCGATACTTCCGGTCAGGCAATATGGCTGGTGTGTCCTTTCTCATTGCAGGGTTGTGCAGAAATTGATTGGAATGTCTCTTATCTCGATACGACGCTCTACGCAGCCTCCGTTAATGTTTCGCGGTAAGCCTCTTGGCTTGCGGCCGCAGCTAGTTATTCTAATTCGATGGTTCCCGGGCAGTGTGTATGTCCACCAGGGAGACCTCATTTCGATACGTACTCTGCATACCTATTTATCTCAGAGCTCATCGGTGGCTCTAGTAACTTAGACCGTGTATGAGGCAGCTCGTCGCCCACGTGGGCAACGATTTCCGAGTCAGTCCACTGCACATTCAAGTTGTTGGGCACTGACAGTCAACATCTTCCCGGGCAGACAAGCGAATGGATCCTCGATCACCACCGCAAGTCAACTCGTCGTGTACGGCTACCGGGACCGTCCCATCCCGACTATCCCGCCAAGCTCGCGATCCTGAACCTCGAGATATACAATCCGACGGCGACGTATCTACGGCCAAACGTCACCGTCGATTTCTTGGCGTACCTGGCGTACCCTGGGCAGCCGGTGATGATCGCACCAGGTGGAGATCAAGGATGCGAATTTGACGACGTGGGCTGGACAGACGTTTGGAAGTGGGGTTGTGGAGGGTGAACTGGCGGTGAAGGATATCATGAGTGGTCGCGTCGACGTTGCGGCATCGTCTGCGACTCTGATTACTTTGGAAGATGGGGGACGCAGACTGGAAGTTTAACCATTGTTCATAAAATCTGCCATGTCTCGGCGTGTGTTGGAAGTCATCAGTCGAGTCAGGGTAGTCGTTCGACGGCTACGTCTGAAAAGTGGCAAGCGTATATTCTGCAAAATGTAAATTTACCGAACACCAAGCGTGCGTACATTCTCGAGAATGTCCACCAACGACCCTCCGGGAACTGCACCCAGATCATGCTATCCGCCGTGACCCGCGTATAGTTCTCGCGTACGCCAGTCGACGTCAACGTCAGCAAAATCACCCCAAATGGCTGCCTAAGATGTGCGACCAGTCGTCTAGCCCGCGTCTCTCCGTCCATGGGAGGCACAGGGCGGGAAGGTAGCTCGTGCGGATGAAGCGATCGTCGACCTCGTTGTCTTCGCCTTCGTCGCCGTCCATCTCGCCATCACGTCCTCGTCAGAAACCTCTTCATCGCCCACGTTCGGTTATGGTACGACGTCTGCGTCTGCAGTCACGTTCCTCCTGTCCCCGCGCTCCGGAAGCGCATCCAGCCAAGGGTGATCAGATAGAACGTCGGCGTCGGAGAAGGTTATGTTCCGTTCTGATGTCCACCGTCCCAAAGAATAGGGTCTCCGCACGATAAATGATACGACCTGAACGCGTGCGATAACGAGACAAGGGGGATAGTTCGAATGCAATGCACGGCAGTCGCATCCGCTTTCCCGAGAACCAAGGGGTCGAAAGTTCGTTGAGACAGTCGTACAGCTTCAGTACGACATCGAGGTCGAATGAGGGGAGAGACTGGGTGGTCATTCTTTCCATTTCGTCGTCTGGAAAGCGAGCGAGGAGATGAGACGTTGCTGACTCGCTGAACACACACAGGTTGGTAGGCAACCGTTGAAGCTGCCAGACTCCCCGGTCCACGCGAGAATACTCGCGTCTCCAGATCCGGCAAGGACATGTGACAGAAGACGTCCTAGCGAACTTCCCCCTCTCCATAGATGGCAGGCAGGCCGGTAACCGAGAAAATGCCAAGTAACGAGTGTGCGGCGTCTTCAATCAGCGTAGTCTCGCGGGTCGAAGCGAGACGTAGCTTCTCCCGGATGCCACTGAAGCCCGGCCGGAGGGCCATCAATAGCTCCACAGGCAGTCGAACAAGGGTCATTACGAGCAGGTCTGGTGAAGGTATGTGAAATACCTTTAGGAATGTAGAAACAATTGTAGATACCACTAGTCGAGGTGGCATGTGGAGCACCTTGAAGATCCATCAGCGATACTCCGTAAACTATCGGGGGTTCGTGCTCATACCAGGGGGGCGGGTGACTGCCATCTCAACGTTTCGTGCAAGATCGCGTCCACATATGGCAGGGACGATCTATCGTCGAATTTGGGCAACCTATGCGTGCCGATAGCGTCGATCTCGGCCTGGGCGTGTTTCCAAATGCGAGGGTTCTTAACCATCGTAAGCGTAAACGTCATAAGCATTGAGCTTGACTGTGTACCATGTAAGTGTCACATTCATCCTCCAAGGCGCAAGACAAACCGTCTCAACAGAACCTGCGATACAGCGATTGGCTTTCGGACTGCCAGTTTACAAAGTGACTTACCCAAGAAGGCACTTGGAGATGTTGTTTGAGAGCCGTTTCATATTTCGAACGGTCTAGTCCGTCCAGCTTCCCCAAGCGAGTGATATGCTGATACCATTGAGGGCTCCACATCTTCCCTGGATTGCTGAAAAAGCGGCAGTTTATTGCCTGTGCACAAACGAAGCGGACATGACCTACCATACATTTCTGCATGTACTGGTACGGTGCTTCGACCATTTCGGCACCTAACTCACGGGCCACTCTCGCTTCATTTTTGATCCAAGACCCAGGGGACCAGCCAGGCAAGTATAGTACTTCGATGTCAAATGAGTCTGTGCTCCAGATAGCATACCCATAGATACTCACAAACGAGAAACTTTTGAGTAGCACCGCATTTTCAGGCATCAATGCCGGGAAGGAAGCGTGGATGAAGTTGTTGATGATCGATACCATCTGGTCATTCCGGGGGCTTGGATCGTAGTTGTATATGGAACACATCGTGACCGCGGCGGCAAATCTTTGAGATGACGACCGGGGCGAGATATGTACACTTACGTGTAGTGTGACGCGCAATCACTAGCATCATCCATGATATTCAAGATCATCTGGCGTGCTTTGCACAGTTGCATTGGATGAAACTTGACAACAGCATCGGCAGAGAATGTCTGATGGAATACTCGCCGGCACAACCTCCAATGTTCACCATAATTTGCAAAGTTCGTAGCTGGAAAAGCATGGATCGCTGCTGGGTAGACTATTTGACGATCATTGAGAATTCACTCACAGGTCAACTGACGCTATGAGTGGGCGATCAGAGTATATCTGCGATCGCTTCTCAAACAGTTCCGCTGCGACAGAAAGCGTGTTCAAGACGACAATGTCCATATCCAGAAGTCGGATGTACATGATGTCACCTAGGAATTATCAGAGTCGAACAATCAACCCCGTAGCAGAGTACTCGCCATACTTCTCCTTCCATTCAGTATACGTTCTGAGAGGCTCCTGAAAATTGACACAGAGAGCGCTTCCCAGGAGTGGCAATGGGGTAGGACCACGGGGTAAAGGATGTCCCTTGCGCTCGATAACGAACGATCCGCCGAATGACGTCCACGGATAAAACCGTGAATAGGATCAGCGTTGCAAGTTGAGTAGAGCAAACTGCGAACCAATAGATAATGAATTCCATGATGTGTTCACGGCAAGACTGGAATTACTCACATGGGCAGCGGCAGCCAAGGCGACCTTCCGCCCACCACCTGCCAGAGCTGAATTCGCACATGCTTTCAACACCGGAGTGAGAGTAGCGTTAGGGATGGCGTCAGTGTCAATTCCGGTGGCGGGAAGACATTGTTGAGTAAACTCTGCAGCGAGAGCTTTGAACGCAGAGCAAACTAACGGATAGCATATCGACTCACCAGAAAATCATTTCGTAAGAGGAACACTCGTATAGACCTCCTCGTTGGAGGCATTTACCATGTGGAGGAGAGATTTAGCAGCATCGTTTGTGCGGCGCGCTGCATACAGGGTCTCGCAAAGACGTTGTCGGACTGTGAGGTGAAGAGCATCGAAATTCCGCCCGGTTATCTGTCAGATGTAATGATGAGTGACTTTATGAACATTGCGACAAATCCATTGGGAAGCTTGCCAATGAAATTACCAAAGGTGGTGGTTAATCTCGTAGTCGCGCACGTGCACGTCGGGGCGACGCTATCGCAAGATCATAGTTGCTTCGTTCGGCAAGCATGTTTCCTCGGACAAGATACATGTAGGCCTTTTACAGACGTCGGTTGTTGTTGTGTGGTAGCACGTTATAGACGCACCTGAACTGTGTAACATGTTGAGATAGATGGAACCGTAGCGACGAGATCGTCCATCCGGGATATCGCATCGAGGTGTTCTTCGGTCATGAAGACGATGATCGCCTAGGGAACATGAGCACTGCGCTGGCAGTCAAAACCGAAGTACGGACTTTGATGAGGAGAAGAAAGGTAACGTGATGTGAATGGAAGTGTAAGGCACAATGTGGCATGCCCGATAGGCTGCATGCTTATCGCTTTTACCAATATATGCGACACTCTTTGCAATGTAGGCGATAGCAGAATGCTGAATATCGATGGCCTTGGAATGAGATAGCATCAGTCTTGGTGTGATCGAGGGAAGAGCACAGTGCCCTGTTGGCGTCGGCGAGGGCATCGTCCTAAAGACGCAAACGAGTACGTACTACGAGGGTTCGAGCAGCGAGCAGCTTATGGCCCGGTTCCCGAGGGTCGTGTATCGCAATGGTCAATAACACGTTTCGAGCTCGCCATTCTTCCAAGCGTCGAGAACGGCGTTTCCTGAGGAGGGGAGTGTATTTGAACATCCGGGTCCCCAGAAAAGGAGGCACCTGGTTCCTGAAGAGACAACCGTGCTTGAACGCGTCAGGTCTCACAACCAACGCATGAAACCTACAATAAAGCGGGATAGATTTTCAATGATGGTTTCCCCATCTTCCGCACTTGCCGCAAGAAATTGGCCTCTTGGAGAGAGAGCAACGACACGTATGTGTCGAGAATGTCTGATCAGACCGAGCTGCGATTGCGTCGATGGGTCCCAAAACGTGACCGTGTGCTCCATCGAGTATGCAACTGTCCATTCAGAGAGAGTTGAACCGGTGGATGCGTCGAGACGTTTGATGGTACTGTCTCGGCGTTTCGGGAAAGATGAACGTCCATACACAGACGACGACGATGTGGTTGCTGAACCAGACGAGACCGTACATACTCTTGCAATTCTGGCCTACGAACAGAAGTACAGCGTTCAGGGTAGTCTAATCTACTACTTCGACTCGTTGTGTAGCGTGTAGAAAATCTCCTTGTTCCAATACTTGTTTAACCAGAATTCTTCAGATAATGCATTGCTATTGGTAAAGGATAAGCGCTTATCCGCGACTTTACCAAACCGTGGGATCAGGTTAGCGGGAGAACGAAGCTGCTCAAGCGGAATGACGTCGCCAAGGTATTCTCCGTTTGACCTCTTCGCTCGCCGGACGACGTGCATTGATGTCGTCGGATCAGATCGAGGCACAACATTGAACCGGCGTACGTAGACAAGGAACTTCCGGGACCACCATGGTCTCTGCGCATAGGGTGGTACGGGGAGGAAGATGAGTCGAAGCTCTCCTACGGAGTGGCCTGCTCGACAGTGCGAGAAGTCAACATGTGGGATAAGTTCAAAGTTCAGTGTGTCAACTCACCCGTGAGTCCAGATTGTGGCCATTTATTGTCAGGATCGACGTTATAGATCACTGCATCAAACCGACCATGCTTCCATGAAGTAGAAGGTGGGGAAGCGGCGATGGTTTGTGCAAAGTCTAAGTCGCCGGCCGAGTGGAAGGGAGTTTGTTGAAGGTGAACTGCGTGCCAGACAGCGAGATGAGTGAAGGGGAGAGGACAATCAGGCGCTGACAAGCGTGGCCCGCCGACCGAATGAGGTAGCTTGGCGGTCTCCCGTTGAAGATAGTCACCGAGCGCAGCACGGAGGTCGGGGATTCGAAATTCCTTGGCAATCTTCTCGATGGCACTCCGGTTTGTCTTGGGATCCCTAGCGAGGTTGATTGCGGTGTGACCACCGATGAAAGAGCGTGGCGGAAAGGGAACAGAACGGGGAGGTGATACCGACAGCTGATGGGCCTTGGAGAAGTAGCTTGTAGGGGAACGTTTTGGCTGACCGAGTTTCACGATGGACTGGAAAAGTCGAGCATCACCATCGATGCCTGCTTCGGTGTGATCCAACGCGTTAGCACGGTCGATATCATCGGCATTATTAGCGTCTTCTTCGTTGGCATGTGTGACCTTCCCCAGCTCTCGAAGAGATGTTGCCAGCTCGAATATTGCGCACTTTTCCAGGCGATCGAGGGATCTGCAGATTTGAGGATCGACATCCACGTTGTTACTGCGTCGAGCTGGATTCTTGATCATCACGATATGAGTATGCTCGGTTACGTCGGCGGTCCATTGAATTGGTGCGCCAGAGTCCCTGATGGAGGGTACGACGTTTTGGAGCAATTCGAGCTTCGGTATGTGCCAATTCGTGATAACTTTCTTCTTTCCTCTCCGGCCACCGGCTGCGATCACGCGCGACTTGTGGTTATGAAAGGTGCGCAATGATGCCAGCAATGTGTCACAGTCATTATCGTCCAGCTCCGGGGCCTGTGCGAGATAGCAAAAATCGAGGATAGAACGGATTGCAAGGACCACACCGGGAGGCGCAGCACCAACAATGACTGCGATGAGAGACCTCTGAACATCTCGATGCGTTCTCCCGGTCACATGCTTGAGATGCGAGACTCCCCCTTTGAAATGCCGAATTCCGATAGATGGTTGAAGAACGGAGAAGCGAAAGTCCAGTTCTTTGGCCCCAACAATGTTTATGGCCCACTGAACCACGTGGTCCCATATTTTCTTGTGCCACACGTGGAGCGGTTCTGGAGTTAGGAACCTTGGAGGGTTCGCCATAAACCAGTCTCGGAAGAAGGGGTACGCCACACCGTTTAGACGGAACTTTTGAGCCGCGGCGAGGTACTGCTGAAGATTGTTGGGGTCAACCTTGATCCGCCGAAGTAGACTCAATGTATAAGACTTCGTGCGCAGAGGGTGTTGTTTCAAATCACCAAACTGTTTGTACATCGCAGTTGTGATAGGAGATGTCTTTCCAGCCACTCCCGCAAGCATACAGGCTTCCGGAGTGTCAACGATGTACGAGGCGAGGGGGGTAAAGCAAAATCGAAGATTGCCGAGGGGATCGTTCATCATCACCCCGACACGAGCCGCATCCTTCAGTGGTTGCAGGATGATATCGAGAGATTCGTGGATTAAACGATCGGATAGAAGACTCCGGATGCGCCTGGACTTATGAATGAATTTCGGGACCGGGAGAAGAGCCGTAAGGAGAAAGGCATCAGAAGATAACTTGAGCCGAGTAGACTTGCGGATGTTCGCGAGACCAAGGAGTAACGGATGGGCGCATCGATCGCCAACGAGTGCAGAAAGGTTCGTTTTGTCAGACGACAAGATGACGCCGAGAAGGGTGGCCCCATCAGGTAATTTACTCTGGTCAATACGCCCGATATCAACATACGTTTCGAGAAGACGGGAGAACCTGACCTGCATCTTCCACGCAGCTCCCCTGTCATCCATTCGCTGTACACGCGGACGAGGCGTTCAGCTGTTCGATAGACACGGCAGGGGACGAGGTCGAGCTGGTCGTGGAACAAGGGATGGTTGAAAAGTGCCTGCAAGCACTCGAGGGGGTCGCGGTAAAATAGCCTGACTGGCGACTTCGTCGGTACCTTGGTTGGCAGGACGCGACACTGCCATTCGGGTCCGCTAGGGAGAAGTTCAGTAATACCATGCAACTGACGGGCTGACCGAAACGAGAGGGGGAGTGTCTTCATCTGAGAGCTTGGTGTTTGTCGAAAATGCAAGATACTAGAGGATTACATGACTCACCAGCTCAAGGGACAGGAGACTATCGATAGCGGCCATGCTGAGGCCGGATCGTGTCAGCCAAAGCCCAACCTCCCAGTCGGCGCGAGACGCAAACGGATAGTAAAGGTTGAGACAGCGTTCTTGCGAAAATTGATCCCGGTCAAAGCGGTCGAGGAAGGAATTTTCCTGGTGCAAGAAAATGGAAGCAGCACCCGGAAATTCTTCAACGGTCCCCTGGTATGGATCCCCGGACTCATTTTCCGAAAGGTCGAAGATCCCCGGAGGAGGGGAATTCCAATCTTCAAACGCACGCGCGTTCGGCCCTGGGTCCGGCGGGCTCTTCGGAGTCCTTTGCTCTGCTTCTTGTCCGAGGAGTTCACCGATTTCGACTAGATTATCCACCCAGCCATGGCAGCGAGACGTCGGCTGGTTCATGTGTCGCAGGACAGCATTGTCTGAAGGGAGGTTCTTACCGCAACTAGGGCACCGGGGCATGATATGATCAATGTAATGGGTTGAGCGTTGAACACTGAAATTACAGTGCGTGCGAACTTGAAGTCAAATTCCACTTCGATGTTCAGATCGCTTCCTCCTCCTTCTTTCGTGCCTTCTTCTAACTTTCCATCAACACCGAGCCCAGGAGAAGAACCACCTGTTCTTTCTGTGTCGACCCCGACTCCGGGGCGAGTCTCAGTTGCCACCCAAGTTGTCCCTGCATCCGAAGTTGAACGACCACACTCAAACTCTGCCGTCCCTCCTTTTCCCAGCCCTGAAAGTATTTCTACTCGTGAACCGCTACGTGACGCTCCCATGGTTGATGTTCCCCGTGCCGCCGCCAACTCTCCAGGTCCAGAAACATTGGAAGCTCTCCCTGAACAAGTGAGTAATTTTCGTTACGTCCTGCAACTTTTTGCTGACCGTGTGGGCAGTCTACCAGTTACATGAGTGACCCTGACGCTGTTTACCTCCACCTGGAGATCGCTCGTGCTAAACGAGCGGTCCTGCAAGCGCACATTCGCCTTGCCACTTGCGAACATTCAGAGCATGAGTACCGCACGCGGCTCAATCGCTTGAAAGTTCGACACTTTAGAAAAGCCTTGGAAGTGGCAAACACCACTGTCGGGCAGTGGTGCGACAATATACGCCGTTCTGGACGACCCCTTCATTCATCCACCCTCTTGTTGTGGCGTACGCCGCGTCGTCGTCACCGTGCCACTGGTAAGTTATGGCTTTTTGAACATTCCGATTCGATGCGTTAGGTTGACTGTGATCATAAACTGAGGTTTCGATCAATGTGCTGATACTCAGGACGAGGAATTTTTCGTGGATCTTCGGTAGATATCGTCGATATGAATCAAGCGATATACACCAGCTTATGTTGTCCTCAAGTACAAGTATCTTCGTTCTGAATATTTGTACATTCGCATGTCGTTAATGTGAATATTCTGTTCTGTGTTGTTGTATCTCTCACCCTCTCCTCAGTGGTGCCGCATCTGCGTTTCCATTGTCTCTCTGCGTTCGAGTCACGCCATCGATGCACCCGGGCAAAGTCGCACGCAACTAGCCTCCAACTGCAACCGAAATTCAAACTGACGGTCTGGTCGGAAATGGCGCATCTATCACGTTTTCTGCCCTCATGGGAATCGGGGATTGGTCTAGGAGTTTTCCTGTCTTACAGAGCGAGGATTGTGCGCGGAGCGAGCTTAGAGCAGACGGAGAGAGCCCTTGTGAGGGCCGGGGACGACGACTGATTATCTAATCGCCTACGGTACGAGCCAGACTTATATACTACATCGTTATTGCAAATGGTGACCCAGGTGTGGAGCTGAGTCCTGTCGGCTTCGTGAGGCCGAGCTTGGTTTGCTTATGTTTGGCCTAGTGAATGGTCGCCGTACTCTAACACTTCCCCTCAAATTCCGACTCCTTTTCCGACTCCTTTGGTGTGGAGCAGATGCCGGTTGATGAGGTAGGGCTTTGGTTAGGATATCGGCTGTCATCGAGTTTGTAGGACAATATACGAGTTTGATCCAGCCGAGTCGCACCGAACGCCTCATGTGGAGGTTCTTCAGGTCGAAGTATTTCGCTCGTTTGTGGAATTGGGCGTTAGACACGATGGCGATTGCAGATTGATTATCGCCGAATAATATCGTGGCGTCTTTCGGCTCATAACTGATCTCTGTATAGAGATTTCGCAGCCAAATAATATCTTTTTCGGCGCATGCCATCGAATTGAACTCAGCTTCTGCGGTCGAGAGCGTGGGAGATAACTCCTTTGAGCTCCAGGTGATAGCGCCGCCATTGAGAATGAATACACCGCCGCTCGTTGATGTCATATCGTGATTACTCGCAAAGCTCGCGTCGGCATAACCGTAAAATTCGCCGTTAACTCTGTTTTTCGTATAGGTTATCCCGAGGTTCTTTGTACCCTTGAGGTAACGAAGAACTCTTTTGGCAGCGGTCCAATGCACCATGCCGGGGTTATTGTTAAGCGAACAGAGTTTGTTGACAGCGTACGCGATGTCAGGGCGAGTTCCGATAGCGGCATACATTAAAGATGCTGTAAGCGAGGCATATTCCCCATATGGGGACTGTGGCTCAGCCCCAGTGAAAACTGGGTATGACCGGATAGCGCGGTATATGGCCGGATGTGATTCCGGCAACTTCCGTAGTACCAAATATTACATTTGTGTCGTATTACATTGCAATGCGACCGCAAACCGCGCATTGACATTGCATCGCATCGTCTGCATTGCTCCATTTCGCAGCATTCGCAGTGCGTTGTTGCGCGTGCACACCTCTCATCGATCTCATCACCATCGACGACACGAACACGTAATCACACGACATGCATCACAAAGTGAGTCTCACAATCGACCTTTGCCACCGCATTGCAAACACGTTCTCGCAGGTCGCTTTCACTCTCTCCAATGGATCCAGAGCCAGGACCATCCAATCCATCCCATTCCAAACGGCTGCTGTGCACTTGTCGACGACATTGCGCAGGCAAACCTCGCGTTCTCGCAGAGTCTACGTTTTACCGCCACTTAGCAGAAGCCGAGGACGATGAAAAGCACAACCTCGAAGCCACCAAATTTGCTACGTTAGATGCTGCCCGAGTGGTGCTAGCCAACAGATCCTCGCAGTATCGCGCACGATCACCATCCAATCAGCCCGACTCGGACGTCGGAACATCTGCTGGTGCTCGTCGAGCTGAGGCGCTCCGAGCCTTGGTAAAGAGAGCCCACGAGGATCCAGAGTCCCAGCGCCCCGCGGGAAAACGCAAGTGTGCCCGCAACAAGGAGAACATCGGTCCAATAAACGTAAGTACATTCAGCCTCGTTTCATGCTAGTTTTTACTCATAAACATAGGTGCCGGAGAAAGCACGACCAGCCGCAAGGACACCGTCCCCTCCTCCGGATCGTTTCCCTGACGTTGAATCAGCACCTCCGAGCCCGCCATATCGTGCTGGATCACCCGCCTACGCCGGAGACGATCCCGAAAATGCTTTCACCGATCGCGCCACTTCTAGCTCCCCTGTTCCCCCACCACATCTCGAGGATCGAGAACCTACACCAGATCCCGAGCCTGACCAAGACCACCACCGCCCCCGACCTGATATCGAGTACAATCGCAGACTTCCCCCATTAATTCACCTCGCCCATCTCTCTGAAAGTACTGTCCTGCCGAGCCTCAGAGAAACCCTAGAATTTATCTCTATCGTTCGCAACGCGTCGCTTGAAGATCCAATAGCACGGTCGACAGACTCGATGCTCACTCGGATACGCAACCCCCCCAAAGCGACCCTTCAAATCAACAACTTTGGCGTTCGCCATAGTATATCTGTCTACCTTGCTCTCGAACACGCTTCGCAAAATGCGTATGAGCGTGTCATCAAGTCAACGCTCAGCGCTCGTTTCGCAAGGCTGAAGTTTGACATTCGGGTCGAGCGGAGTAGACACTGAATTGGCATCCTGAATATTATGCTTTTCGAGCAGGCTCTCAATATATTGAGTTTGCCGTATGGTCAGCGTCCCCCGTTCTCGATCGCGAGTGAATTCTAAGCCCACGAGCTTATTAGGTTCGCCTAAATCAGTAATGTCAAAAAGCCCTTTAAGGTCGTCTTTTAATTTGACCATTCTTTCCTTACTGTTCACGAACAGCAGGAGGTCATCGACCCATACCGTTATTATTTCGATAGAATCTTTGTCGCGCCGTATGTAGACGCAAGGGTCCGTATATAGACGTTCGAACTTTATCCCACCAAGCTTGCTATCAAGCTCCTCATTCCATTCCCGTCCGGATTGTTTTAGTCCGTACAGGGTCTTTATTAAGTGGCATAGCCGAGATGTGCCGTCAATATCCGTCGGGTTGATCCATGTAGATGAGTCTTCTTTTAGTTTGCCGTTTAGGTAAGCGCCCTGATCCGAATCTGCTGGATCTCCCACTGGCAGTTTTCGGCTACAGCAAGTGCAAGAATCACACGAATCGTCTCGAGGCGTACCACGGGTGAGAACGTTTCGCTATAGTCCGTGCCGGGAATTTGGCTGTAGGATTCCATCCATGTCGTATTTTCGGACGAAGACCCATTTATTAGTTATGGGCTTTCTATTCTCCACGAACTCCCAAGTGCCCATGCGTCGCAGGGTTTCAAGCTCGGTTTGAATGGCCTTCTCTCATTCGGGCCACTCAGGTGAGCACATCGCTTCTTTGAGCGTTTTAGGGTCTTTGCACTTATGTTCGTTTCAGTGAACGCGGTGTATACCGCAGCGGCTGCCTGCGATGCTAATCTTTCGTGATCAGGGCTGTCATCATCGTCAGCATCAACGAGATCGGGTGAATCATGTTTATTTTGATCTCCTTGATCTATATTCTGACGTTTATTCATGTCAGTCACTGTCCCGTCGTATCGCGTTCGATGATCGGGTGTGTTGGACGAAGGTATGTCCTTCTGACTTGGGATAGGCGCTCTCTTTATTTCGGGCGAAGGTAAGTCCGTCTTCTCGCTCTTTTGGCGCTTTCTAACTCCCTTTTCGGTTTCGTCAGATAATTTTCGCTTTATTCCCGCTTGGCCATTCACGCCGGTGGACATAGGTTCGTCACTTGCTCCTTCCTCCCCCTGAAACCGTTGTCCAGGCGAAGGTAATGTACCGGTCATTGGCCAGCGGTATTCGCGACTGACTTTACTGTCTTTTTCACAGTATCGTAATACCGTATAGCTCCCGGGCCATCCTCATACCCTAGAAAGGTATGCTGTTTCGCTTTGATGTCCAATCTCGATGGATTAAGCTCCTGATCGAGAATCCAAACAGGGCGTCCGAATTCATGGACATATGAGATGTCAGGTCGTTTACCTGACCATTTCTCGTATGGCGTTTTATCAGGTACGGCTCGTGTATAGGCACGGTTACGAATATAAGTGACATGGCTCATAGCCTCAGGCCACAATTCAGATGGTACGTTGCGCGCAAAGATCATCGAGCGAGCTAACTCGATGACCGTTCTATTCCAGCGCTCTGCAACACCATTCTGTTCTGGCGTGTACGGAACCGTCGTTTGGATCTCGATCCCGCGATCTAGGCACCATGACCGTAGGTCTTTATTAACATACTCGCGGCCATTATCGGCTCTTATCGCTTTGGGCGAAAACGAGTATTGACGCTCAATCTATGCCAGATATTGCTTAACTTTCGTAGGGGTCTCGTCTTTCGTTTTCATGAAACTGATCGTGGAGTTCCTAGTCGCGTCGTCGATAAACGACACATAATAACGATATCCCTGCAGAGAGGATACTCGAGCAGGTCCCCAAACTTCTGTATGGGTAAGCTCCCCCGGTTTGCGTTCTTGCCTGTTGCTCACTTTGGGCAACGGCTGACGTGTAATTTTAGTTTGAATGCAGGCTTCGCATTCGAAGTCCTGCGGGCTATCGCGCAAGGAGAACCCATCAACAAGATTCTTACCATGTAGGTTGCGCAGCCCACTGATACTTATATGCCCTAAGCGACGATGCCATTCCTCCCATGTCCAGGCACGTTTGATCGTTATCGCAACGCAACGTTGTCCTCATGATAGGGCAGAGGAAGGCAATCGAGGTAATATAACCCGTTTCTAAGAGTTGCTACAGCAAGGGGCTTATCGTTTTCATCACGCAGGTACATTCGACCGCCATCACAAATAAGATGGCCGCCCGCGCTATCGATTCGCCCGATGGAGATTAGATTTTGTCGTGCCTCAGGTACATGTAAAACCTTAGTGAGGTGCAGACTATATTGTTCGTCATCGACATACGTGTGTCCGCGCGCGATGACAGGCTTATCACCAAGCCCATTTACCATTTTTCGAGGTATCGTTTGATATGTCGCGAATGCCTCGAGGTTGGCGCAAATATGCGTTGTCATGCCGGAATCGATAATCCACGAGTAAGCAGAAAAATCAGCCTTAGTATACCCGGTAGAATAGGGGTTCGATCCATGATGGGTACGATTTGTGATTTTTCTGTTCCAGGTCAGAGCGCGAGGCTCATAACCTCTTACAGAGCGAGGATTGTGCGCGGAGTGAGCTTAGAGCAGACGGAGAGAGCCCTTGTGAGGGCCGGGGACGACGACTGATTATTTAATCGCCTACGGTACGAGCCAGACTTATATACTACATCGTTATTGCAAATGGTGACTCAGGTGTGGAGCTGAGTCCTGTCGGCTTCGTGAGGCCGAGCCTGGTTTGCTTATGTTTGGCCTAGTGAATGGTCACCGTACTCCAACATCCTGTTCCGAACCTTCGTCTCTCGCTATTAGTGGCCTTTGGAATCGACGACATTGCGGCCTTGTCTACGATTGGCGCTCTCAGTGTCGGGGGCTGCCCAGACTATTCTACCCATTCACGGTATGGCAGTGCGTCGATCAATTCATCTCATTTGCTACCTAAGTAACCCTCCAGACAAATGGCAATCCTTCTGTTGGTCCATTAGGCTTGCACTATATGCGGCCTGACCCCGCATGCCGTACGTTCAACAGCACCTCTGTCGAGGTAGATGGTGTCCATGTCTTTCTTTGGCCCACGTCTCACATTAGAAAGTTATCTTGGACATGAAAGACCGCTTGAAGGATCCAGATGTTGCGCGTCTTTTTTCCCGAACACGCTTGGTGAGTGCCGGCTCCATGCGCTGCAGTGCTTCGAGTTAGAGTTGAACGCGACTCACAGGACACGACCGTCAAATACTTCAACAAGGCACGCCGTCAGTCGAACTGTAATGCAAGGCGTTAAACTAGGTACATAGGATGACAACTTGGCGTCCATCATCACTGGAGACATTTCGTACACTCGATTGATAGTAGACATGAACTCCGCCGACGTCGTTTCTGTAGTGCATAGTGGCTCCGAGACACTGGAAATCAGGTTTGTCCCGCAGCTTGAGACTCTTCCTTGGTGCTCATGAAAATAATGCATTTAGTTTGCTCACTATCGTAATCTCTTGTCGTTAGACCAGGAGCTTGCCGTCTTCGTCAAGGCTGTCGTCAACAAGGCGCGATACATATCTGAACATCCTTACTGTGGTGCTTTCCACCCTCCTCTAGAGAGTGGTTTGCTTCGCTCCCACAACCCTTGGGCCGACCGTGTGGTCGTTAATCCGTGAGTTACCTCGATAAACCTTTAAGAGGAAGATTTTATTAATTGCATTAGGCCCATCAATGACCTCTCCGTGTTTGAATGCAATGTATGTTTCAGATCTTACCGTTGAGAGAGCCCAGAAAATGTGATCGAGTGGCGTAGTACGAACTCGATGCACTTTGCAGCTTTATCAAACTATCCGCGTCTTACTATCAAGCTACGAAGGACGAGCCGATGATGAATGCCAATTGCAGGTTTTTATCTTGTTCTGATAAGGACTGATCACTCACATTCACTTAGGGTTATCTATCCGCGATTGACCAGATTTTCCACGTGATGAATGAACAGTTGCAATCGTCGTTTGACGATAACTTTAACTTTATCTCGTACTATAACTGGACTGACCTTCCAGGTTCCCTCGCTGGCTCGGTGAATAATGGCGGGAATGGCGAACCTAAGGGTTATACAGGCATGGTCGGAACTAGTCACCGTCCCTTTGTCCGTATACGTTGAGTCTAGGACAACCATCCGTGTAGCTTTCCTTACGCCTGCAAATGCCATGCTCAGTGTTGAACTGGCCAACCTGGCTATAATACTTGATGATGATGCAGGTATCACACCTAATATCAGCGCTTCGACAAAGCAACGGAGCCAGAGCATCAAAGCAGCCATTATGAGCACGTTGTGAGTTCCAATCCCACCTATGTAAACCATACTGACGAACGCTATTGATTAGGTTGATGGTGTTTTTGCATACGAGATTAATGGTGTGTCGCGTCGAGAATGATGACAGCTAATGCGAACTGCTCCTTTGTCTACGTGATGGATGACGTCAACGTTCCGGTGGGCAAACCATTCATCACTCCGACGGACGTCCATAAACCCCTTTAAATTAGTCTCTCCGTTCACTCCCTTACCTGGGGTTTCTTGACAGGAATGACCCTACCTATATCAAGACGAAGAAGATGTTGATGTCCCGTCAAAACCCTAGGCTACTATGCCAAAGGCCCAAACTTCAGCGGCATTGGGCGAGTGAGGCAGGACATTCACGACCGGAACGAGTACACTCGGTCATGGTTTGCATGGAATATTGGAGCGAAAACCTCACCTCATATTCGACAGCTGTGTGCCTTACACACCGGGACAATAGATATAATTCTCCGTGGACCGGAAGCCGTTTGCCAAATGGGTCAAATGAATGCAATGAGCACAGCCACCACGTTTGTTGTTTTGTTCGGGATACTTTACAGGCCTAGGATGTATTTCACGTCAATGCTCTCGTATCTTTATCCTTTCCTCCATCGTCATTGGGCGTTCAATTCATACCCTTCGCTCCCCATGCAATCGGAACACTCCTAGCTGTCGTGCTCAAGGCGGTATGGCCCTCGCTTGACCCTCTCCTAACTTTCTGACAGTAGACGGCAGAAAAACTTGCCGAATAAAAAGCATATAGGAAAACAAGCTCTTCATTGCACAGTGACGCTGAATGAAGAAAAACGGCGAACGAAAGTCATCAAGCGCAGTGGCCAGCACCCTGAGTGGGACGAGGAGTTTCGGTTTACCATATACGAAGGTATAGAGGTCGGCCTTGTTCGATCCGCGCCAGGGAGTAACACTCCCCCACTGCTGCCCCCAAAGAAGAAGGGTCCCAAGAAGATCAAGGGCGGCAACTTCATGAAGCTTCAATGCTACGTTGATGACGCCCGGGATCCAGACTTCATCGGGGAGACCCTTTGTCGATCTTACCGAGGCTTTGACAAAAGGCGAGACCGACGGTAAGTTCACTGGCTTCTCTGCGTCTGGTCACTCTGGCTAAGCTATCCTCATGAACAAAGATAAGTATGCAGGCGAAGTCTATGTTGAGCTGACGTTCTGGTCAAACGTAAGTCCGGCTAGAATCTCTGGAAACCGATACTAATCCACAGTCATCAGGGGCCCCCGCCAGAGAAGAAAGCCTCTCGAAAGCCAACGATATCAAGCAGGAACTATGATGGACCTGGCTCATTTGTACCCGCCGACAATGCCGCTGTATCGAATGGGAGCACGCCTCCGACAGCTCGACCTGTCAACTGGCGTTTCACAGCTTGATTCCTTCCCCCCTTCGTGCATCCGGTTCCCGTCCCGAATTGTACGCACCCCCGTATGAAAAGAGGAACACAGGATCGCTAATGGACCAACGACCAACGATTTTACATATTTCTGACAATCCCTTGGATCAGACTCGATCAGGTGCGCCTTCTTTTCTCCCCTCGTTTCACTGTTCACGTCTACCCCGACTACGCGCAAACCTCTGTCTGGAAAATTGCTACCTTCAACGCGCTTTCTTTATGCGCACCAAAGGCGACATTACCGGGGCATTTGAGTTCGTGATCCCATACCTGAATATTGGCCTGACGACCTACATCATACTCGCGTAGCGTCCCCATCAACGCAGCCGTTCTCTACCCGCATTGCAATCACGACGAGGCATCTTAATGTGGTGGGTCTCGTCTCACGGGCCATCCTGTTCTGGAGTAAGTCTAATTTCGGTATGCTTCATGGAGTATGCGCCAACCTTCGAATTGCGTAATGTGTGGTTCTGATAATCTGCCTACAGTTCGGCATCTATTCCTTGATTTAGCCGTGACCGGCGTATCAATACCGGGAGGGAGATAGCGAGAGTGGGCATGAGCCGTGCTTACTTGCTCTTCGACCGACTGCAACGACTGGACTAGAACCAGGAAGGAATAGAACGGCCCGAGTTGCAGAAGGCGAGTACGTACCACAGTTGCTCTGTGTAGAACCTGCCAATTACATGTGGATGAGAGTGGTGCCTGAGTGTCGTCAGCTCAATCGACCAGGCTGGGTGACCTAGTAGTCTGGGCGCGAGGGATCGGACGGGAACGGAGGCAACAGCGCAGGGGATTTAGAAGCAAAGATAACTTTATCTCCATAATCAATCTCCTTCGCTCAAGCGCATCGCAGCGTCCGCGGTGGAGAGTTACCTTGGTAGGTGGCTCTGTCATCCTCCAATGTCGTTACTTCTTTGTTCTGCGGCAGGACGGAACAACAAAGGCTCGTTGCGGGACGCCCAAAGTTCGCCACCGTTGTATGCCAATCAATCGTCCCTGTCGACTCGAGAAATTCAGGTGCAACGGGTCGCTTCCTTGGTTTGCTTGTTGCCATTACACCCGCCATATCCTCCCTCGGCGGCGTTGAATTGATAGCAATGTCAGCTGCTCCACCACCCTTTGATTGACCGATCTTACCTGCTACCGCAGCACTGCCGCCGAGGCAAAACAACCCAGGACCAACATTATCAAGGCAATGAAGACAGTAATGTTCAGAATGCTATTCTTCTTCGTGAGTGATATTCCCTCCCATCCCTGCTTGGATTGATCGCCGTTGCAAGATCGCCTCGGTTATAGTGGTTGGAATGCTTGTTCCGTCCAACGATCCGGCGTTGTTTAAGTAATCATACCTTGGCTTTACCTCTGACATCCGTCTGACAAACCTTTCTAGATCTGGGGAATCTGCTGGCCAATCTCCCTTTGTGATTGCGTTCGAGAGGGCAGGGGTCAAAGGTCTGCAGCTCTGCGAACATCCGCCCTAACTCGATCACTCACCTGTTCTTCATCCCTGCCCTCCATCGTGAATGCAGTATTGGTCGTGTCCGCTTTTTCTGCAGCGAGCACCTTTGTTTTCACTGGGTCCCGTGTCCTGTATGGGTTGGCAGTGCAGAAAAAGGCGCCCAGAATCATCACCACCTACACCAAGGACGGTCTGCCATGGGTCGCGGTTTTGGTTTCTGTATGTGTCATCTCTATGCCTTTTTCGCTTGATCTGTCGACTGATTTGAATAATGGGCCTTTTCGTTCTTAGCGTTCATGAATTTGGCTGCGTCGTCAGCAGAAGTCTTCAAGTACGAAATATCTCTGCATGAGCTTGCTGGGACCATTGGAACGGATCTTTTCCTAGGTCTCGGACAAATTCTCGCCACCACAGGTCCTTTGGGTTCACTCCTGGTTTTTATTCATGTATCGACTGTTGTCTGTGCGTGCGTTTTGCTTGGCTGTCTCTGCATAACTCGATCCAGTACGATGACGTCTGTTGGGGAGATGACAACTTTGCGCCCATATCTGGATCGTTATTTCTGTGCGGCAAGTCCAATCTACTTTGTTCAATGCAGTAATTTGAACCAGGACGCCCAGCTGCTAGATGGTTAGACCCTGCCGCCAGTTTTGCGGTGAGTGTAGCCGTTATGAACACAATGTCCTTGTTATACTTACACGACGATAGCTCGGATGGGTGCGTGTTTGAGATCGTTTGATCATTCGCTTGTTTACGCTCGTACGTTGTGCAGAACTATTTTTACGTGAGTTCAACACTCAGTTCCAAGTTATTGCTTCCGTTCTGACACCTACCCAAGTATCTTGGAATCGCCATACCGCTCGAGATCACTGCGTGTTCTGCAATGATCACCTTTTGGGATACCGACGTGAGTACTTCTCGAAGATCAGTAAAGGTCCTGCCTGCCTCACGGATGAATCAGTCAGGCCATACACCAGTTTACATTGCGGTATTTATCATAGCGCTCCTTCTGATTAACCTCTTCGGTGTCCGGTAAGTTGCGACACTGCCTGCTGGTGCAGTACTACCCTTACCTTACCCCTTAGAGGGTTCGGGAATTGTGGGTTAGATTTTGACATCTCTTTCGATGCTGCTCACAATCCATAGCGGAAATTTTCTTCGCGTCATTGAAAAGTAAGTGTCCGGTCAATGAATTCAGGGACGCTACTTATCGCCATGATCTTATAGTTATGCTGGCAATTGGTCTAGTAGGTCGCCGATGTAGTGCTTTAAACGCCGTTTATCATGCAATGAAAGATAATTGGAGGGCTCGTGATCAGCCTCGGAGGAGGATCTGACCACAAAATGTAAGTTTTTCATATCAATCATTTTGTATGTCATTCATCCAGCTCCGGCAGGATTGGATTCGAGGCAAGTCGCTCTGAATCTTACCATCGGCGCTACTAACAGCCTGGATAGTATTGGCGGAATCCGGGACCCTTGGTCTCTCGTCAGCTTGTTCGTTCGCTCACTCTGCGCACATTCTAACAACATTAATTTGCATAGTTCTGGAACCAGGCGCTAAGGGCCGATTCCTCGGTCTGCTTGTTGCAATCACCCCTGCTGTGTTCTCCATCGGCGGTGTCGAATTAATATCAATGTGAGTTGCTTCACTGTGGTTTCATTGGATCTTACATTCCGCGTAAAGCATTGTTGCCGAGGCAAAACAGCCCAGGACAAACATTATCAGGGCAATGAAAACGGTTGTTTTCAGACTGGTGTTCTTTGTGAGGAAAATCTCGCCTGTCCTGCATTGCCTAATATTCGTGTCAAGATTGCCTCAGTGGTAGTGGTTGAAATGGTTGTTCCGTCTAATGATCCAACGCTATTCCGGTAAGTAGCTACTTGCCAAGTCAAGCTTATACTTGACTGACCCCTTTAGACCCGGGACATCTGCTGGCCAATCTCCTTTCGTGATTGCATTTCAGAGGCCGGGGTTAAAGGTCTGAATCTGTCTGCATACCAGCTATCTCTTGGCTGCTTATACGCTCTTTTTCTGCTCAGTTCTCCCTTCCATTGTGAACGCCGTATCGATCACGTCAGCCTTCTCTGCGACAAACACCTTCACTTTTTCTGCATCCCGCATCCTGTACGGCCTGTCGGTACAAAAAAAGGCTCCAAGGATCTTCACCACCTGCACCAAGAATGGTCTACCATGGGTTGCAGTTATCGCTTCCGTATGCATTTTGGTCTTTTCGGGTTTTTATCGGTGTCGTTGATTATTCACTAGTCCTCTTTTTCGTTTTTGGCACTTATGAATGTGACTACTTCATCTTCTATCGTCTTCAAGTATGTCCTACGCCCCCACGCTGAGTGTTGTGACTGATGTCGTCGTCCAGCTGGTTTGCTAGTTTAGGCGAGTATCGCACGACGTAAAGATGTGACCTTTTGGTGGAGTAACAATGTGTGGACTCATTGGGTGAGCCGATCGAGTACTTCGTTCTACTGACTATTGACACTCCCGCATCACAGTTGGGCAACGTTAAACACGACATACCTGCGTTACTGTAAGTTGCGAATTGAGATGAAGTGCGTGAAGCCAATGGACATCCAGATTATGGCCTGAGATTACAAAAAATCGTCCCGCGCGGCATCTATAGGTCACCCTTGCAACCACTTGCCGCCATGTGGGCTCTTTTCTGGTACGTGGCATGCTGTTCGCCCCCGGTGACGGATTCGATGAACGACGTACGCAGGGTCTGCTTCTACATGCTCGTCAGCGGTACATCCATATTCTGGAATTGGAACGCTTCCAAGTTTGTGGCTGCCTGTGGGTAGAGTTGGCCATACGATTGTTTCGAGGTCGTCGCTTACGGACGTGCTACAAGACATCAACTTGCCCATCTTTTTCTGCTTCTTCCTCAGCTAAAGGTCTGGTACAAAACAAAGGTGGTGAGCATCACCCCACTAGCCGCGATGGAGGTGACCACTCTCTCTGATACACTTTGTCCCATAACTCCCCCTCGCTCAACTGGACTTTGTTTCTGTACGCGACCGTCGTTTGATCCCGCTCATTCTTCTGGGACTGAGTTGACTTGCAGGATATACCTACTCTTGAGGAAACGGGCGACGAAGGACTACTATTAGAGAAACTACATCGCCTTCTTCGTACCAGACACTACGATATTCTATCCTCGCTTGTCAGGTGCGTCTTCCCTACGTTTTGCTATTCACGTGCACCTCAATGTATTTACGGACCACTGTGTGGCAGCTTGCTATCCGAACGCGTTTTCTTCTGAGCATCCGTCCAGCATCGCTGATAATGATTGTAGTACCCTTAGGGTTGCGGCGTTGCTGGGCTACTCAAGTACTGTATAAGTAAAGCTCGCCGGGGACGAAAGTGCTGCGAGGGCGCGGAGGTTTGCGATTCTGAATTAGCATCCATCTCGTCGTGTTTACTGACGGTGTACTTCGTAGATGCTCCGGCAGGTTGCCTGTAGGCTTACACACTTATTCGTAGATCAAGAGTGTATATATATGCAGTCAATTGACTGCAAGCGGGCGATGTAACTTCCCAGCAACAATTGATAGAGCCAATCTCCTGCGCATACATTCTCAACCTCAAGCACCGATGCGGTGGATGCTGTGAGCGAAATCATCACATTTCACGGAGGGCGTGTCCATCGAATCGACCTATACATGGCGCATGCGTGGTTTTTTCTCCATCGAAGTGCGCGTTCTCTGTACAGAGCGATTGCAATGAGGCATCAAAACTAATTGACGCCGTCCATAGGATAAAACTCCATCCATCCGCTGCATTCTCTCCCAAATCAGAGTATATTGGCCCTCTGCAGCAAGCATCAGCCACCCACTCCAGGTGCGCTCAATGCATAGAGAGCGGCTCACATGGATACGAATCACCCGCGCACCGCCATTTTCCCCTGCAAATTTGATTCGGAGCAGGTTGGGGTACATGATGAGAGTAGCCGAGACGACGACAGGCGCGGCGGAGCACTCCTTGACAATAGCACCGTCGAGATCAAAGTTATGAAGGTGGCCGTGATATGGGACAAGGTCACAATCAAGTAAACGAGGGAGGCGGGAAACGAGACCCTTGATGCGAATGAAACATGTCAGCATTTGCAAATATGTCCCAGAAAGATCTAAGAGGCGGAGAAACCAGCTTACCACTTGGAATGAGTTCGCGCACGTTGACAGCCTGAAGCCCGAATTGGCATGCTTTGCCCGTGATATCGGCGTCCTGGCTCTCCTTGTATACCACCCACGCCAGCATGCTGGCTGGTCTTCTTTGGCAGTCTCGAATAATAAATATTGATCTATCGGGGGCATCGTTTCTGTGGGGATACTCCGAACGGCTGTCCGTGAGCAAGTTGTCTGGACTCCAGCTGGTCCGTCCTGTAAGTTGATGATGCTCAGCTGGACCTTGGGTAGGTTTGGCTCAATCGTGCATGGTACATCTTGGTTGAATCCGTGGAGAAACTCGCGAAGGAACTTCTACTAGTAAGTCATCGTCTCTGTGACATTGAAGGTAGTGCCCCATGTGGCATGGATGGGGAGGGAATGGGCAGGACGGCCCCGTCTAAGTTGGGCTTGTCGTCCGGCAAGTCGTCGTACGCTCTTCGCGCGGCGCGACGGACGCTCCGAGTCCGAGAATTATTGGGTGTCTAGAGTTGTGTTAAGCCAGCGAATTAAGAATCAGTAGTGCCGCGACTTGGAGGAGTCGGAGTTTGCGATGCCAGCCCGCTGGGACCCTCAACTTATCATTTCTCCGGAACGTGCTGGATGCTGGCAGCCGTTCCAAGTCCATTCAGTGGCCGCATCGCGTCCACCAATCGACGTCTGTTCTATTTTCCTCGGAAATGAAGGCCAGGTGGTTCATCGCTGCGCTTTTTCAGAATCTCGGTGGGGAGTGGCTGAACTCCAATCAATTGCCATCCCCACCTGACCAGTGACCTCGCTCCACGCCGTGTGCCATTTCACATTGACGCATATTCTCGGGATTTCCTGCCTGTAAGTAGTAATATCCCCGTTCCTTTCTCTCGCCTCCATTACCTTACGAAACTCTGCTTCATCGAAATCCATTATACTCGAGCTATGTCTGACCGTGCTACTGGTGTCAGGGAGAGGTTTCCGCAATTTCGGATTCTTGTCATCGGGGGAGCTAATGCTGGCAAAACCACGCTTCTCCAGAGAGTTTGTAGGACAACTGAATCCCCGATCATTCGTGATGAGCGGGGTCACAAGGTCAGTGGTGTTCATTTCAGAGACTGGTGTACACTAAATAACCCTTGCAGGTCGACATTAATGTGCAAGACACTGAGGCCATCAATATCGTCAGGATATCCATTACTTCTGCCTAGCTCTGAGCCCTACGAACAACAAGTACAAGTGGAAGGCTCTGGTTTTGGCTATGACAACGCGATCACTTCGACCTTCTCACTTCCGCCTACCTGAGCTGGAGCTCTTCCTACTATCCAACTTATGAAAATGGATCTGTTTCCGGTCATCCCTCTCCAGCCAGGAACTCTGGGCCCAGACATAGCTTACCCTCCTCACCATCTGGTTTTTTACCTATTTCCAGCGCTCCCACCCCGTCCAGCTACGGTTCTCTGTCATATTCACCTAAGCCTCCTACATTCAGCGTTGCACAGTGACGCCCATCCCATCCACCATCTCCCATCCCGCATACACAATATACACCTGGACCACTGACCACAACCTCTTTGACTGGTCCAGCCCCTCCGCTACTATCACCGAATGTTGCTTCTCACCGTATTTCACATTCACCGAGTACCTCACCAATTCCCGACTACCATCCGTATCAACTTCTTCGGGTCATGAACACGTACTTAATACCGTTTCCTACGCACTCCGTAGAGCACGGTAGTCCGCTTCCTACCCCGGTTCATTCTGCGCCCCCTCAGATGTATCCAGCACACACTGCCACATCGTCACCACCATCCGAGGTCCCAGTCCCTCTTCTGGTTCCCACTTCCTCTACTACGGGGTCCAGACCGTTGCCTCAACCTGGACAATTCCAACGAGATTGTCCCTATTCGGTAGCTGTTCTGCCGTCCTCGAGCTTCCCTCAGTAATTTGGCACTGGTTTTTCGAGCGGTGGATCGGTTCCGCCCGCTTTACCCGTCCCTCCAATTATCGCCGGATACCCACTCCCCGTCCGCAAAAGTGTACATTGGTAAGCATCGGGGAGCCTTGATGTGCGAGGGTCAGCGCTAACGTGGCGCACAGAGCACGCCGACGCGCCGTTGCCTCGCGTGGACGTCACGGCGCTGCTGCAGGTAGGGCGTCCGACTGCCGGGTTCGTGCCGAATCCGGACTTGCGCACGGTCGAGGTCGAGGTCATGTCTATCGTACACACGAGCGCTGTCCGTCTTTTACGTCGGCGAGGTCCTCGTGATCGTGCATCGTGCCAAGTCGCGCGAGAGTGGGCTCGTCGCGACCCAGGTGTGGTGCTAGAGAGGCAACAAGGGTCACTTTACGGACAAGGAGGAGAAGAAGGTAGGCGAGCTCGCGAGACGGTATGGTACTTCGGCGGTGCGTAGTTGCTTGTCTTTCGTGGCTGTATTGATGCTGAGGATATCCGCCCGTGTAGGAAATGGACGACCAGCAGCGCAAACCTGCGGAACTGGTTCACGTTCTTGGAAGGCAACTCGCGATACGCCAAGTAAGACGGAATGCGGCTCAGAGTCCTCAGTGGATTAACGGACCCTGTAGGGCACTAGGCTCACTGGTCCTCTGAAAACACTACGATGCATGTCGTGAGATCAATCGATGGTCACGTCCTGATTGATGAGACGGACCTGGTTCGTCCACTTTGGCAGAACTTATGGCAGTAACCTTGATATCATCCACAGAACATCAGGAACCTATGTTCCGGGTACAGCTATTGTACCACTATCTTGGATAATATTTATGTGTGGCATGGCTGTGGTTCAGTCGCAGCAGAACGGACCGCGGCGCTCCGGTCTGTACAGGACACGGCAGCCAAGGGGATGACCGTGAGGGAGCTTGTGGAGGATGAGAACGATGGGGACGACGAGATGTTCTGGATGGTCGTCGGTGACTCTGAATCGTATGCCAAAGTGGATTATTGGAAGTGAAGGAGCAGCGTAGTACCGCCCGAGCCTCACTGTTGGCTCGTGGATGTCGCAAACTCGGAGGCTCCGGTGAGCGTTTCCGCACCATGCTGTCTGAACGCTACTTAAACTCCCTTGAGATCCGTCCAGTCTCGACAGTGTTTGCAGTGACGGCACAGCAAGACTCGGTGTACATCATAGACTGCTTTTGGGAGTTCTTCGTTCTTGTGGGTAAAGACGCCCGAGCGAAACGATTGGACATTACGCTCGGTATCAACACGGCGATGGTGCGGTTCCCATCCTGCGTGTCATCCTGTGGATACCTTGCTGACTGCTTTTGTGGATTAGGTGATAGCGCCGCTCCTCGCTGCCTCGAAGTCGTTCTCACTCTCTGCACCCGGCCCTCCAGCTCTACTTGACCCAATAGTTTCCCGCCCCCCTCCATTCCCTCTGCCTCCATCGCAAGCGCAAGGGAATATCCCTCCAAGACCGCCAACATTACCTCAGCCTCCCGTTGGAATCATGCCGTTCAACCTTCGTATCAGCCATTACCGCCACCACCATTACCAGACTGCCCCCAGCACACACCACTTCCTCTGAGCATTTCCAGTAATCTCGCCAACGCAGCTCGCCAATCTGGTCTCACCTCGCCCGCCGATGTGCTGCGGCAGGACCCCAAAGCGGCCGTGAGTTTATCACATCGTGGTCGACCACATACACCTGGTCCCCTTTCTAGGGTCCGATGGCACACATGCCGGGTGGGAAGGCGACTCAAAACAATAGGCAGTGCATGAAGTGGCTTCGAAGTCCGATGGTAACATTAAGTCTCTCTGCGTCAGTCAAAGGTGGTGCCAGACAGGCTGCCATCTCTTCAAAGTCGGCGGCAGAAGCTAGATCCAAGCCCGCCCCGAAGGCTAAAGTCAAGGCTCCCCCGAAACCGAAGTTGCTCGTTAACATCCGTGGGTACTGCGTTATCACGAACTGAGGCCGAAGACCGCATCAATATCCGCGAGTTTGCGCTGCGATTTTGCTCCGTCTTAGAGCTCTCGTGTAGCCATCTGGATGAACTAGATGAGATACGCCTGTCACGGACTCGCGTCTCGAAGATGGGGAAGATGATCTCATCCCGTGGGCCAGTGAAACGCGCGTCAAATTACTACTTCTTAGTCTCTTGCATATCATCGATGCCAAAGGCCGTGAGAAGGTAAGCTCTGTTGTAAACGCTGCATCCTTGGGCTCATTGATGTTGACGAACTTGTAGCATCTGAAGGCCGCTGTAAATCGATACGAGAAGGTGGCTCACACCTCAATAAGATCTGCTATGGCGACCCTCCGTGACCGGCAAGAGAATGCAGCCACATCTTCTCGTTCCTCTTCCGCTAGCTTCCCTCTGTCTCTTCCGGACCCTTTACCTCCTCCGGGGTCCGTTCCCATCATTCGGGCAGGTAGCGGAGCCAGTCAATCTAATGCTGGGAGTATCAACGTTCTTCGTACGGCTCAACTTGTTCCTGTGATCTCCGCATTTGTCGACGTGGTCGTCGACTCTGAGGCAGTGAGACAGGAGCCCGAGGCGGGAGCCCAAGAGTTAAAGGAACGGGTCAAGGAAGCAAGAGAAACACATCGCATCGATACGAGCAAAAAAAGGAGCTAAAAAGGGAAACGGGTAAATACCTGTTCGTTCTGGCAGAAGATTGCGTTGACACGCGTCCATAGCTCAACAAGTCCCGGGTAGAGCACCACAAATGCATCATGATATCCATCGATCATGCGCTGAAAGTGGCCTCCTATATTAGTGTTCCTCGAGTTTCGCCCTTAGGAAGAGATATCGAGGGTCGCATATACTGGGCTCTTACGCCAGGGATGAACGAACGCGAAGACGATCTAGATCCGCTTCAATCGCAGTCTCAGGGTTGTGGCCACAAATCAAAATCCCGTCACGAACCTTTGGTACCCTCAGAAGAAGATTGCAGTGTTCTGAGGAAGTGGTCTTGGTTTGTCGCGATCTGGGGAAGAAATCCCCCGTGACAGGACGCACTCTTGTTCTGGACGAAGACGATAGCGATGTTGAGGATGATGACGACGACGACGACGACGAGCAGTGGTGGGGATTCTGGGACCCCAAGGAAATTATGAGACTGACATCTTGAGTCCATTTCAAGGCTGGCCTTGAAGATACCCGGGCAACAACGTCCGACGAAGGTGCGCTCCCTGGGTCCCGCACGGAATCCCTAGTCTCGGATGTGGACAGGGAGGATTAAACCGACGATGAGAGCTCCGACGACAGGCAAGACGGATAAGCACGATTCCAACCAAGGTCGTGATTCTGGTCAAGGAATTGGAACAATACGCATCGCTTCTGCGAGGGTGGATCAGGAGAGACGAAGAAACGGAGGACCCTCGCCCGATCAGGAGATAGAGAACTTTTTGTTATTCCCAAACGATACCGCGCGGTGCGTTCTTGGGGAAGATTTCAAGTTACATAGATACATTATACACTATTTTTCGATACAGTAACGGCCCGGGGAGGGCTTCGGTGCAGATACTTATATCCATTGTAGAATATCATTCTTGTTATTGAACGTGGATCGCGAGTCTCGCAAGCAGGTCGCTGTCGTCGATGGGTCGTTCAACGCATCTTGAGAATCGCCCCGCGAGTCGGACAGCGAGGACATGCTTGCACTGGTGACAGAACTCAGTTATGCGGACGACGTGCACGACACCCGCCATCAAATGGGAACTCGCTCATCAGGACCGCGAAAGCGAACGCGGGACAAGTGCAGTAGCAAGGCGGTGACCAACCCAGACTGGGGAAGACGCTGTACGTCGCGGTGGATCCAAGGCCTTCGTAGTAGCACCTACCCCATGGGGACCGGTATTTGAGTACTGCAGAGCGACGTGAGCTGACAAGCGAAGGCGGTGGCGACCACGGAGACCTACCGTTCTCGCGGTCGACGAGGTCAAGCGCGGCCAAGAGCGTCGTGTCGGGGAGCAGCGCGCGTAGTTGTCCGAGTCGAACCCTTCCTCGAGTCGGGCTGTCCACATGCACAGGGATCAACCACCAGGCTATCCGATAGAGGTCGCGTGCTTACGGCTCTTCTCGTCGAATAGAGTTCAGGAGTCCCAGCCTGCACTGGCACGAGGTGTCCTAGACGCGGGTCGAAATCACACATCGTGTCTTCGGACTACACTTTCCAGGATCGGCGAGTCAAGCCGCGCGATGGCACCTCGAGCTCGCGACTCGGACTATCCCTTCGTCTTTGCGCAAGCACGCGAAGAATTCTGCGTCCCAGAGCTACAGTCAAGAGCTTCATGGCTTCCAGGTCGGATTCGACCGCCATACCACCGAGGACCTCGCCAACGCCGTCAAGCGGCCATTCACGATTCTCAGACTGGAACATGAGGAACATGCAAGGCTTCTCGCAAACAGATGTACTATCCAACGCAGTACTCGCATACGCACACTCTAGCTACAGATGGTGTTCGACGTGAGGACGACGTATAGCGACGTCTCGTACACCACCCTCGACTGGCCCGGACCCGGCGACCTACTTATCATCAACGGTGTTACACGGTAAGCGATTGTACATCTTGTCGACGCATTGCGCTATATTCGTCGTTTGGAAAGCTTTCCTGCTACAGATCACGTCGGCGGGAACTTCAAGAAAGCGTGATCGAGAAGGTAGAGGACGAAGGCTGGGTCAAAGTGGAATTGTAACTTTGTAAGACCCCCCCCCTGCGTGCGTTTCAAAACCTACCCACTCATCGACACTAGGTGGAAGCTTCATCTGGGACCCAGAAACATGGTGTCTAGTCATGTCAGCGGTCAAGACCTTCCCCACTTCCCCCCAACAGATCTACCATTCAGATTCTGAGCGACTTTATGCGGTATCTCTTTTAGGCACGAAGACCTACATCCAAGAAACCCATGCCAGTGGGCGTGACATGTGGACGTCGTTGAGAACAATATCAATTTCGTGCTCAGTCATCCAAACGGATGGGAGGGTCCACAGCAAACGCAGGTACGTCGTGCAGCAGTCCTTGCAGGATTGGTTCTGGATTCTTCTAAAGGACAGGCTCGGATCCCAGCTTGCTACCGAAGGTGAAGGGAGTCTGCACTTTTACTTGAGTTCTGAGAAGACGGCTGGTTCGTTCAAGGTAGCATTGCCCGTTGGTGTCGCATTCGTGTCGCTCACGTTGTCTTGTCAGTAGGACCAAAGCGTCATGATTATTGATGCAGGTGGTGGAACTGTCGATGTCAGCTCCTACTACATGACAACAACGCCTAAAGAGATCGCCCCTGCAGACTGTAAGCAAGAACGTGGATTAGATTACTCGTACTCACAAACTGGCTTGAAGGTCGCTTGCAAGGGGCAGTATTCGTCACCAGACGCGCTCACCAATCCCTCTCAGGTAAGCTTAGGGCATGACGTCCTCCGCGTTACGATTCATGATCGCGTTCTCGTAGTGAAACTCGTAGGTTCGAAATTCGGGACACCGGAGGACATCGCCCAAATGACAAACGAATTCGACAAGACAACGAAGCTCCGCAATCGTTTTACATCCGCTTTGGAACCATCAGGGACCGCGACCTCGCGTTCAACATCAAATCCGGACAACTGAAGCTCCCTAGGTAAGTGGCACCGTGTTGTGCTTGAGATCGCCAACCTGTTCACCGCGATCGCACCCCAGAAATGATGTCGCGGCCGTTTGTCGCCCAAGCAAGCTTTAATGCAACATCGATCATCGACCACGCTCTCGTCCATTGTGCTCCGGTTTCGTCATTGGTTTTCACGTCGACGTCAGCAAGACGCCATCCATAGTACGTATATCTTCTCTCCTATGTCGCATACCCTACTGACGTAAGCTGCTCGGTCAATTGACTTTCTCAGTGACCGTCACCGCGCTGACTTTAAACGCCAAGTCGCCACCAAGCTTTCTAGAGTATTGAGCACCATAGTTTAACCCCGACGATCTCCTCGCACGGCGCGCGATGGATATCGCAAAGTCGACAGCCTTCGAGGGTTTCATAGCTGGTAACATCTTTCTGTTTCTCTCTTCATTGTCCCGTTTGACATGCTCTTCCCAACTGCGAAGTCCTCGCACCAGGCGAGCCCCACCCCAGAGGTCTCATGAGAAGCGACACTGTACGATACTTCGCCTTACCCGCTCTATGCGCTGACGAAACTACGCAGAGACATACATTTCGTCAACCGGCTAAACCCATCGAGTCCCCGGCCGACTCCCCGCGGCTCTCCTCTCGGCCTAGCTCAGGGAGACGATGGACGATCTTCACGAAACAGTTGTAGCCACTCTCGCCCTCATCGGCTATAGCTCGCAAGGTCATGACCAGGGCTTGAATGCTCGTGGCAACGGTTTCAATGTCATCGTTGGGGTCCGCAAGGATGGCGAGAGTTGGAAACAGGCTGTCGAGGATGGTTGGGTCAGTCGACCCCTTCCTTGCACTCTACCGTCTTACACCCGTCCTCGATAGATAACCTCTTCCCGATTGAAGAAGCCATCAACCGTGGAACGATTATCATGTACCTTCTTTCCGATGCGGCGCAATCACAAACTTGGCCCACCGTAGTCCCACTCATTATCAAGGGGAAGACCCTCTACTTCTCCCATGGGGTTTCCGTCGTCTACAAGGAAAAAACTCACGTCATTCCTCCCGTCGATGTCATTCTCGTCGCCCCCAAGGATTCAGGTCGCACCGTCTGCGCTCTTTTCAAGGAGGGGAGGGGTGTCAACTCCTGTATTACCGTCTTTCAAGACGTCGCCGGCAAGGAAAAGGAAAAGGCCGTTACTCTAGGTGTTGCCATCGGCTCCGGCTACATGTGCGAGACTACCTTTGAGAAGGATGTTTTCTCCGATTTGTACGATGAACGAGGCGTGGTATGTCATCCTTCTGTTATCTGTACTCTGTTATGCTCACTGGTTTGAGTGGCTCATGGGTGCCATCCGTAACTTGGCCCATCAGCATTCTACGAGACTTCGCCTCATTTGCAAATAGAGGTTTGTTCTGTGCGCAGTATAAGATTCTCCGTGCCAATGGCCACACGCCTTCGGAAGCATTCAGCGAAACCGTTGAGGAAGCAACTCAGTCCCTGTACCCTCTGATCGGTCAGAAACTTGAAGGGTGAGTGTTGATTTATGCTCTCTATTCATGTATCAAACGAGTCGTTTCTATTGAACAGTATGGGCTACATATACAACGCCTGCTCCACCACTGCCCGTCGCGGAGCGCTCGACTAGGCCCCCATTTTTGAGACGCTCTACGAGTGTCAAGAATAGTACTGCAACACGTAAATCATTGGAGTTCAACGGCCGGGCGACGTACCGCCAAGATCTTGCCAGGGAACTGAAGGAGATTGACGACCAGGAAATCTGGAGAGCTGGTAAGATTATATCATCCCATGGTGATGCAGTTATTCAATCGGTGATCTCTAGGCAAAGTCGCGTGCTCCCTCCGCCCCAATTATAAGGTAGATGGACAGTAATATATCCGACATACATCGAGCATTCGGGTTGTCAACTGCGTCGACTTCTCTCCCGGCTCGACCAGACTCGTCTTCGGATCGGACGACGACAAAGCGACCATCTGGGACGTATACCGTTCTTGGCTATTGTTTCCGGTACACGTCCTCTTTTTGAGCAGGGCCCGGGGTTGCTTCCTGCCTAACATTACCGTTATAGTCGAACCGATTGTACGAATGACGAGATATGATGGGCCTGTGGTGACTGTAGCCAAATCTTCCAATAGGGTGACGAAGTGCTCCTGTGCCAACTTACTAGTACCGTGTTGATATGAACCCACGCCTGCCCTCTGAGTTCAAATCAAGCTCACGTATATCCCCTACCATGACAAGGCACAGGGACTTCTTGCAAAAGCTCAGCTCGTCTGCCACCCCGCCCGATGGTCGTGTGGTACCGTCTATGGATGAGATAATCACCCGGGAGCTGACCGGGCGATGTCTTAACGAGGCAAATCTCAACTCTCGCAAAATCCACGCCTCGAACCTTATTGCTCGACTCTTCCCTAAGCTCCCGTCCCGCGTCGTGCCAACGGATCTAAACAAGAGGTACAAAGACCTCAAGACTCGAAATGATGAAGAGACTCCCCCTCAAGCCACTACTTCTCGCAACCTTCGGCCTCGCAAGCGCCAACAGGGAGCGCAGAACAAGAAGCGACACCCCAATCTTTACGACGTCAAGCTAAGGAGGTGGAACGTGACAAGTTTTCTCCCGGAAAAGGCTGACCACGTCGTTCAAAATGCGGTCATGGAACAATTCATTCACCCAAAGCCGCCCTCGCTGTATAGTGGCGTCGGCAAGCTGGCTGGTACGATTGTCGGTGGTCCCGTGGAAGAGGCTGAGGAGAGTAATTTCGAGTCAACGAGCGGTGCCCAACTTCCGCCTCGGCCGGGCGACACGGATACAGATACCGGGAAAACGGATGAAGATCGGGATTCATCCCCGGGTGCCGCTCCTCGCAAGGGAGCTGCGTACGACGGAGACTCTTCCCGGGATAAGGACTACTTCGAAGGAGATCAGCATCGACGGAGGAAAAGGACGAAAGCTGTGGTGCCGCAAGAGGTTCTGTGGTCGGTGTTCCTCAACGCACTTGCTACATCAGTCGTTCCCGCCCCCGAGCTCGCGTCCCCACCCTCTCTTCAGACCGATACATGTCGCGGACGTCGGTGGTATGGCATATTTTCTGACAAGTGCCTGCCATCCGAGAGTGGGCAGGTCCAATGGAGTCGAAAACCCGATCTGATTCTTCTCGACGACGAAGACACCCACGACAACTCACCTACCTGGAGCAGTCCCAAGGCACTCGGCGAACTGACTACGTCAGACCTCAAGAGTAACACGACTCTGATCAATACGCTTTGCACCAAAGCGTATATCTTGCTGACCTCACAGCCGTGGCGGCGTTATGTCCTCGCGTTCTCTGTGGCCGGTGGAGAATTACGAGTCCATTTGTTCGACCGTTCCGGCATCGTCGTTTCACCTCCTGTCGACTTCCATGCCAGCGTTGCAGAAACTTGTCGCATCATTCACGCCTTCGCCTTCGCCGACAAAGCCACCCTTGGCTTTGATCCGACAATCGTGATTTTTCCTCCGCGACTCCATCGGCAACCATCACTTCCGTTCATCGGTACCATAGAGATCGATGGAGTCGTCTACGACATCGTCTCAATCTTATGGACAAGTAACGGCTTCGTTGGACGGTGCACCAACACTTATCATGTTCGCGCACGCGGTGCGCCCCCCCGCCCCGCCAATCAAGAACTGGATGAATATGATTGTGTAGTAAAGGACGCCTGGCTGGAGGAGGGTTTAGTCGACCACGAATGCTCCATTCTCCAACACATCTCCGATATCACAGGTGTTCCCAAACTTCTCAAGGCCTGGACAGTCCAGTACGACGGGCAAGACGACACTACACTGTGTCACCGACCCAGCGAATGGGATCGAACTTCGACCCCGCGTTACGTGACTCGTGTACACAGGCGTCTGTTATTTAACCCGGTAGGCAGTCCGCTGTCTTCGTTCAGGTCTCAAGGGGAATTTCTACACGGATTAATAGCAGCGCTGGAGAGTAAGTCCATTTCGATTCTCGTGCTAGTTAGTATTAATGGCCGTTTAGTACACGAGCAGCTCGTTACGAAAAAAGGCGTCCTTCATAGGGATATCAGCCCAAACAATATGATATTCAAACGCTCAAACGACGCCGTGCGATCAATGCTTCTCATTGACTTTGATTATGCGATCCGTTTCGGCACCATGGCTCAGTACCCAAAGGGAACGGTAAGCGACATTGAATGTCACTGGGTCTCCACGCGCTAACGCGTCGCAACAGGGAACATTACCGTTCGTGTCCATGGCGATTCTGCGGCAGGCCACGGCAAGACTCGAAAGTGATGTGGTACACGAAGTCGCAGACGATCTGGAATCTTTTTTTTATGTCTTTACGTGGATTTGTGTCCTCCACACCGGTCCCAATGGCGCGGTTTGCACCCCGCCAGAAGACAATACCTCGATTGTCCATGGGTGGGGCGAAGCTGCAATGACAACGGGTGGCCTCACTCACGCTCTTAATGCAAAGAATACATTCGTTCACGCTCCTAATACGATAATCGAGGAGCAATTCACCCCCTACTTCCGGAATCTGAAGCAGCTAGCCGAGGAGTGGAGGGCTCTTGTCAAAGCAGAGGACGAGCGCAGGGAAGGGCTCAAGAACCCTCATCGAGTCGCACTACCATCTGAGCCTCTCACCCATCAAACAATCATTGACCTCCTTCGCCGCCATGCTGATAGTCTTCCGAGCCTTGACCCTTCGCCTCAGACACGTCCCAACACTCCCCGAGCTCCACACACTGATGCCTCGCGACTGAAGAGGCCCCCACCGTCACCGTCGAGCTCGATGTCTTTGTCCGCACTCACAACCTCGAAGAAACCCCGCGGAGATACCTTTGAGTCGCCCCCGGGCCGTTCCGATGTAGATTGAATGCATATATTTTGTTAGGTAAAACCGTAGTCGGCTCTATTCAAACATAGTATTCAACGCTTACGTGAATCGGTTAGTTTTTGTGTATATAAAGTACGGACATAATTTTTGTTTTGCCTCGCTCTCGTCCCACCTTCTATGACCAAGGGTACCCATAAACGAGGCCCTTCCGAGGGAGGAGTCGATGATGCACCTTCCAAGAAGCCGAGGGAAGCAAGCCCGGCTCGCCGAAGCAAACGCTTTGGCAAGGGTACAGGGGGTGCCACAGAGCAATTGAGGAAGGTTGGCGACGCCGTCGCACAAGGCTCGAGGCAGAAATCGGATCAGCTGGCTGCTTCGGGCGAGGTTCGGAATCCGATGGCACCCGAAACCCCCGACCGACGGACAAAAAGAGTAAGTTCACACCCCCAACACAGACGGCATTCTCTTAAGTACAGCTACAACGACAGTCTGGAAACCACCAGTCTCAATCCTCACGCGCTCCGATTTCGAAGGTAGATAAGCCAGGCGAGAGGTTCGGATTCAAGCTTGTGAGTCGCCTGCTTCAACGCATTTACTAGTTGTCTGATAGATTCACAGCCAGCGGCCGAAGACCCACCTCGCGCCTCGAACGGGCCCAGCCTCGCCAGAGGCTTGAAGATCATCGCCGATGAGCGCAAACGCCGCTTGGATCTGCAGCGCGCGAAGACGGGTGGACGCGCCAAAGCTCGCAAGCAGGATGCTGAGGATTCGGATTGCCTCCCTGGTGACGAGGGCAGCGATGAAGACCAAGAGGAAGACTTACCTGGCGTGTCTGACCAGGATGAGTCTTTTGGCGACGAAGAGCGGGCTGGGGACAATAGCAACGACGACTCCGACCCGGAGGGCGGCGACGGGGACAAGGACGAGGACGAGGACGAGGACGAGGACGAGGACGAGGACGAGGACGAGGAGATGGATTGTCTTTACGGTGAGGATACTCGGGCTGTAAGTGTCTGCTAACTATCGCGTTCAGATACTCACTTGAAATATAGAGCGACGAAACAGACGGTGGACCACCGTCTATTGAAGGTCGACGTCTGCCGCGTGATCGAGCGGATGGAGTGAGTACGTATTCCTCCGTCGTCCATGTTACTGAGCTTCACATCAAGGATACGAATGTTCTCAATGCTCACCATGCTAAGAACGGCCATCCCCGTCCACCATCGCCCGCGAGGTTACGGGATTTACAGCCGCGCGTGGCACCGAATCGCCAGAACCCCACTCCCGCTGATACCGACGAAAGCGACGGCGCTGCCCCGCAAACGAGGCACAAACGCTACTCGAAGACTCCAAAGAAAGACAATTGCGCGGACCCCACTCAACTGGGTTTCTACCCGCCCAAGTGGACCGACTTTCTTGAAGAGTGCAAGGTCGAGACGCGTACATATGCTGCTGTTCGCGAACCCTGGCCGCGCAGTAAAATCGCAACCATGGGCTTTATTTCGGACGCGATCGACATGATCATTGCAAAGTGGAGGCGAGAGCAGCAAACCGTCGAGAAAGGGTACTACCCGACGCACAGGAAGAGCATGTGCAAACTGGTATGTGCCAGTGAGCTTTACGTGCACTTCGTTGACCTCCCCAGTTGTTCGAGGACCTTGCGTCTTGGCGTGGTGAGCTGAAGAAAGCAGCGGCTAGCACCGTCCGTGCTCGTTACGATCTATTCCCTCCTCCGGGTGATCGCCTTTCGAAGGCGGCCACTCGCCGATACGTGAAACGTGCCGCTGAGGATCTGATCAAGAAGTCAGTGTTTGCGCATGGCGGAAGAGATGATGAGGTACGTGTCGGTCTACTTTGATTTAAGTCTTACCCTTTACCCCTTCAGGGCCATTCCAACAACTTCGGACACCCAGCAATACGTGAACTCATACATGTCTTTTTTTACAGCCGTGAAAGCCGTATCGGTAACCTTCGCCCTGCCGAATTCGGGGCGCGCATTCCGAACAACACGTTGACCCTCACGGTTACCGCGGTAACTCCCACAACCCTACTGTCTGTTATTGCCCTAATACTTTGTCGACAGATACGATGCATCCTTGATGGTTACAGGATGCATGGGAAAGCGAAATTCCCTTATTTCAGCAGGGACAACTACTGTTCGAAATGGCGTAAGTACAATGAACTTATCTTAAAGCTCGAGGGGGATGAGGTACACAGTGGGAAACTTGAACAGCTGTGCTGCGAGATTGCACGGGCTGGCATGTATGTCTCTTATCTTTCGTGTTCTTGATTATACATTGCTAATATTGTGGTATCAGTGCAGGTGGCAGTGGAGAGCTCAATGATGACTCTGGGAACACCAGCAATGAGGAGGATTATGCTGTGGATCTTGACTAGTAGGGATTATGATGTATTTTGTGACATGGTTGGATGTCTGCAATAAATTCTTTGAGCAACACCTGGAGGATAATGATGGATCCTCAGGTACTTCTAAGCCTGCAGATATTGTTATCTCAACACTAGTTAGTTTGCCATTCTCAACAATGCTGAGACAACCCATCATCCTCAACAACACTGTCACAGCTTGCCATTTTCAACAATGCTAGGACAACCCATCATCCTCAACAACACTGTCACAGCTTGCCATGTTCAACAATGCTAGGACAACCCATCATCCTCAACAACACTGTCACAGCTTGCCATGTTCAACAATGCTAGGACAACCCATCATCCTCAACAACACTGTCACAGCTTGCCATTTTCAACAATGCTAGGATAACCCATCATCCTCAACAACACTATTACAGCTTGCCATTTTTAACAATGCTAGAGCAACCTATGATCCTTTGAGTTACTATCAGCAGCATAAATTTTTGTCAATCCTGTGATCTGCTATTGCTTTATGATATGCTGTCATATTAGTATCATAGTATTTGAAAGTGCTGTGTAGTTAGGCCCTTGCTATGAATACTATGATACTGGACAGTTCTGGATATTTCTGGACAGTTGCTCCTGAGTTTGCTGATGCAGATGCTTGAACTCTTCCGCTAACCCTCAACAACATGGGCCTCTGATGATGAGCGAAGACGTGGCCATCGTGTTTAGAAACATCAGTAAGATAGCCTACTTTTCGTCTCAACTCATCCAACGCTTGGAAACGGCGTGCTACGGTGCCAACCGGCAAGACGAAGTAGGAGAACTGTTCCTTGAGATTGTTCGTTTTACACTGGGCGACGTTGTCCACTCACTCATCCCTTCCCTCCGCGAATAGATCCCCCAGCTTAAAGTTCTTTACAAGGCGCATCTAAAGGCCCAGCCAGCAGCACTCGCCCGTCTCGAATGGCTCTTTGACAAGACATCTAATCGGGCACCTCATGTCAGTATCCTGAACTCCGTACCATCTGGTACTCCGGATTTTCTTGCGCTCCTTGCGAAGCCAGCGGTGCAGGTATCTTTGTATTCTCACCTGCTCAAGTCTATTGATGCCTCTCTTGTCTGTTACAAAGACTCGGGGGCACCACTTACTCGCGCTCGTGAATTGATGGATGAAGTAGGAAAAGAACTCGAAATCGGTCGCATGGCCAACGAACTACCACAGCTGGGGGTCCGACTTTATGCATATCCTTC
>JBBPOC010000022.1:0-51177 GCA_038091235.1 Tylopilus rubrobrunneus | reverse complement strand
AACCATTGGAAATGCGAAGAAAAACTTCCAGGGCGACTCTTGTCCCTGCGAAGTGTACGGGAACGGTGTCTAACGAAGTCTAAGCGATAGAAAATAAACCTGGGTCCACATGGAGAGATACGAAGTTTGTCTAGCAACAGTCTAGACCGGTGACAGTACTGCGAATGGTTATACGACGACAGGGACGACTAAACGAAGTAAGAAGAAGGGAAAGCCACGATATCCGGATCGATACAGAGTGTTAGAAGTTGGTCCGGCGAACCCAGACCAAGACGGATGACGCGGACCGGACATGGATACAATGGACTGACCTGGATCGCACCATGGATAGACACGGATCTGGATATGACTCTTGATGACGATGAACCTGGATCTGAAAAGCTGCGAAAAGGGGGTATACAACCGTAGAGAGCGTCTAGCTCCTACAGAGTGGGGGTGGTCATGGGGAAGGGAAATGATACTGGTGAGATAAGTGTTCTCAAGCCAGAGAGGGAATGCCTGGGAAATACATAGGTATGTTTCGTTGGTCAGCATATGGGCTCCCAGGTGAGGGGCAGTGGGGTGGAGGGCTTCTGCTTGTTCTTGAAGATACCTGTTGAGGTCTACCAAGAACTCAAGCATTCCTAGTTCACTCATGATGGAATGAAGGTTGTCCATGAGACTTTGTCAGGCATGTCTCTTGCAAGGGGTGGAGGACAGGAGTCAAGCAGCTCTAACATGGGCATGGTAAAGGACGAACAGTGGGGATTCCCATTTGAGGTGGTTGGTAATGGGAGCAACATTGAAGGCTCCAAGAGGTGGATGTTGAGCATGTGGATATGTTCCATGTCCATTGGAATGCAGCATTGGACATATGCAAAGGTGGGGATGTCCACCACTTGGATGGGTTGGTAGGGAGGGGTGGCAATGCAGTCTCTGTCCCATCTTGAATTGGGCTCATTGGAAAACAAGGTATTGGGGCGAGAAGGAATGGTAGTTGTCATTGTGATGAACAACTGAGTAGAAAAGGTAGAGTCAGTGGGCAGTGGGGATACACGTGAGGGAACAGGAAATGAAGTGGGTGCATAAAGTAGGGAGTGTTTACCGAGGTTGAGTTCAAAGGGGGCATGTTGCAGGGCATGGCTATAGTGATGGATCAGATAGTGGCAGTTTGGTTAGAAGAGGATAAGGTGTGAGGGTGGGCCTTTTTGTATTCTGTGAGGATGGTCTATGCATGGGAAAGGTTTGATTCCTTTTCCCAAGAGTCTTCTTCAGCTGAATATCCTTTCCATTGGATCAAAAAGTATTGGTTGGATAGGGTTCCACAGTGGCACAAGATTCAGTCAATTTCATATTCTTTTTCTCCTTCAATGAGGTCAGGTGAAGGTTTTGGGAAGTTTGGACTGTATACAGAGTTTTTCCAATAGAAGGATAAGAGGGAGGCATGGAACACAAGGTGTATCTTTCACATTGTGGGAAGTTTGAGGTAGTAGAAGAGTGGTAATAGGACATGGGTTATTTCAAAGGGTCCTTCTTGTTTTGGAGCTAGTTTAGGGTGGATGAGATCTCATTTGAGATTTCTGGCTTCTAGCCACACTTTATCTCCTTTCAAGTTTGCAAATGGGGTGAAGCCTTGTCAAGTTTGGAATGTCATAACTTGCCTGGTGAGTTCATGGGCCACAAGGGCTTCATCCTGAGCTGTAGAGAGGGCTTTGATGTGGGTTTCAATTGCCAAGAGGTGGGTGACAGGGAGTACCAAGGGAATGGCTTGTGGTTCATATCCCATCATGAGGTGAAATAGTGATTTTCCTATGACACAGTGAGGACGGTGGTTGTGAGCGAATTTGACATGTGAAATGTGAGATGCTCATAAGGTTGGGTCATTTCTATAGAAGATCCAAAGGTAGGTTTTGACTTCTTGGTTGATATGTTCTGTTTCTCTGTTGGACTATGGGTGGTATGCAGTAGATAGGGAAAGGGTATATCAAGGAGTTTCCCAAGCTCTTTGGTGAAGGCAGATGCAAATTGGAGTCCTTAGTCAGAGATAACTTTGTGGGAAAAGAGGGTGGTGATTCCTTCGGTAGTGATGGTTTTCTTAGTTGGACAGAGAATTACCCCCTTAGTAAGCCCATGGTTGACCACAACTAATAAGGAATCAAAGCTGTTGGAAGGGGGAAGGTTAGTAATAAGACTGCAGGAGATCTGCTGGAATGGTCATTGTGCTGGGGATGGGATTGGGGTGAGAGGAGGGACCATTGGATGAGTGTTGACCTTTGACTGCTAGCACATGGCACAGCCCTTGACATACTTGTGAATGAATTGGGCCATCATGATGCCAGGCCACCAGTAGTCAGCACAAGCAAGCTGTCTGGTTTTGAGGTAACCAGGGTGGCCTGCCAAGCCATGGTTATGGTATTATCTTAGGATGTCTTTTCACAAGTCAAGGTCTGTGTGGACATAAACAAGGTTTTGGTAGGTGAGGATGCCATCTGTCATTTGCCAATCAGAGAGGCATGAGTGGAAAGCAGGGGAAATTTCTTTCTGTAGGGCTTGGAGGGCTTTAAGAATGAACAAGTTGTCTTTAGACTATGAGGAGATATGGTGGGCAAGAGCAGTGTCAATGACTCATACAAATAATGAGGGGGGAAGAAGGATGACTTTTTCATTGTCAAGGTCAGATGGGGGAAGATGATATAGTGTGTTAAGGCCATTTAGTTGTGATCCCAGGACATGGATCACTTTTAAGTCATAGTTGGTGAGGTCAAGGAGCCATTGTGCTTGGCGATGGTTCAGGTTTTGGGGTTGTTGAAAGTATGTGAGGTTTTTGTGGTCAGTAAAGACCTGGATGAGGAATGGGGATCTGTGGAGGTAGTGTTGCCATGCTTTCAATCCTCTGATGACAAAGAGTAGTTCTCTATCATAAATGTCATAGTTTCACTTGGCATCACCAAAGGACTGGAAGAGGTATGAGACCAGGTGCCAGTCTCTGTTTGTGTCAGTTTGTAAAAGAATCTTTTGATGCATATTTGGACATGTCAGTGGCTATGGCAAAGAGAGCAGAGAGGTTAGGAAGTCAGAGAATAGGTTTGGCAAGAAAGAGTCATTTGAGTTGATCAAAGGTGTTCACACACGCTTCATCCCAGGACCACAGTTGTTTTTTCTTAGTAAGGTCAATGAGCCTGGGACAAGGATGGAATGTATTGCTTAGCTCAGGACTTTTGGTGCCATGACTCAGATTGGCCGGTCGCTTTGCATGCTTGATTGAATATGGATCATCTGGGTTATGCAATGGAAAATTCTGTGTAGTGTAGGCATGGAGCAAGCTGGATTTATTCATAAGGGTCCTGAACATTCTAACTAGAGGCCGAGGTATCAACAGTGATGAAGTGGGCTGATTGGATGACAATATGATTGTTCCTGAGTGACTCTGAGGGTCTGCACTACGTGGTTCTGGCTCCGGTAGACTGGTTAGCCCTGGTGGGGGGAGAGGTGGAGGAGGTTTGGGTAATGTGTCCTGGAAATGTTGTGGTAATCGACATGCTCTGCGTGAGTGATGTTGCACGAGTGGCAAATCATCCTAGGGCATCAAACGTTGCTTAGGAGGCATGCTGTTGATAACGGGACCATATACCAGTGCTCCCAAGTCTGTGCAAACTTGTTCTTGGCTGATAGTGTTCATGTACGAATTCTCATCCTGGTACTGACATGAGGTAATGCCCTGAGCAGCCTGAAGGCAATGTCAGGGAAAGTAAGAGAATCACTGGTTGATGCCATACCTGCTGGATGGCCTGCCACTCACTGACATCATGATCACCTTCACCAACCCTAAGTCTGTCCTGGTTCTGCCTCAACCTGTCGCTGACATCACTACTTGCCGCTTCCTGACTTGGATCCAACCCAGAGTGGGTGGTCGGTAAGGACAATTTGGCTCTCTTGGCTCTGAATACCTTCTTTGCCCTGCTGAGGGCATGGGACAGTCTTTTTTTCCCCTTGAGACAGCCTTTTTCATGCCTGGTAAAGCCTCCGAGATCAGAGAACATGCAACCACAGACACAAGTCTGATTGAATATCTGAATCGGGTCAGACATAACACTTGAAGCAGCTGGCTGACTTGCAGAAGTGCCAGTCTGAGGAGGTAAAACACTCTGGTGGACTCAGAGATCTGAGAAAGGTCTGACTCAATGAGTGAGGTACTAGACTTGAAGCGAAGGTCCGCTCCGACAGCTTATAATAAATGAGTCTTCAACTTAGTCCTTCGGGTTAATAGCTGGAGATGGAACAATGTGGTAGTCCCAGGCATTGCAAAGAACACTCCAAGCCAGACTTGGTGATGTTTCCATTCTGAGTTCACTTAGTTAAGGTGTAAAGGATGGGTCACAGGGGGTTTACAAACTTTGTTAAGTGAATGATGGGTGTAACTTGGAGGACGCAATAATATCATGAATGCACAAAACTCTGTGCAACTAAGAAAACACAACAAATAAAGAGGCACCGGTGGCCTAGGAAAAAATACAGGGCCAGACTCCGTTAGGTATCACAAACACCAGATAAAGCAGCATCAGGATCAGCACTATCAAAAATGAAACAAATAATGAAGTACATTGCCATGAAAGGCATTGCATGGCCTCTCTAAAGAAAGCAAGATTTCGGTGGTACAACGAGCCTAGGAGTAGGATCCACTCAGGCCACATGTTAGTAGGAGAGTCACATCTGTTATGAAGCATTGACTCACACCATCACTGATATGGAATGACTGCAAGCTTTGATCACACACCACACGAATGTATTTTGCACCAATAATCGCGCCTTCCAAATTTCCAAACGGGTTGTTTTCAGAAGCCACTCATCACAATATCATCCATGCTGAGATAGTAATGTAGAACCATTTTGCACTCTTCACATGTTTGTTGAATGCAAAGAAGTAGCTTCACCACCAGAAATGTTTCCCCCAGAGCTTTCCTATATTCCTGCAAAGCACTGTCCAATGGGCGTGGACCCGGAATAGGAGAGAAGGCCTTAGGATGTAACAATTTGAATGCATCCAACTGTTGAGAACAAAATACCGACCACATTAATGTAAGGGACTCTGCGTAGGGACTCAATGTAGCCTACGAGTAGACCATCATCTGCAGACGAAGAGGGACTTGGCAGTGATGATGTTTGTGTGGTACAAGGTGGTGCTGGAGCAGCAGGCAACTCTTCCCCAGGACCTAGTTGGAAGATTGACAAGGGGTATGCTTCAAGCATGGTGCAAGACATAATGAACAACGACTCGGTTGTAAGCAAAGGGAGCTCGATTAAGATGACAGAATATAAATAAGACCCATCGGAGATTGCTGACTCTGTGTAGCAATCGACTTCAAACAGGTTGTACTACGTAAGTACCACCGTGACTAACTATAATATCTTGTCAGGGACTCAGGAACACAGCTTCTTGATTTTGAGCTCTTAGGACCTTGAGTCCTTCAGTCTGCGTTAACTACATGAAATTCGTGAGTCATGTCATACTACTAGTATGAGCTGGTTCAAGTTGTTGCAGACATGTTTTCCAACTGAGTCGGTGGTTCATTCAAATCATTTCAAATAATTGATCTAATTTATCTAATTCAATTTGGTCAGCAGTAGTCACAGATTCCAACTACTGCTGCCGCTGTAATCATGGCCGTAGTATGGTATAAACTATGCACAAGTATGGTTATAAGCAACATGTGTCAGGGCATTGGTTGGCACAAGGCTTGGAGCTGTGTTGGCACGCGAATTTTTGGGAAATATTGTGAACTTGAAGTTGCTCAGTCTGTGCTCGCTGCCAGTCACAATGCCATGTGCAAGACACTGTTCATACAGTTGGTAATACCAAGCCAGCTTTCACATGCCTAATGTCAGATTTGGAACTGAGATCATGGGAATACCCGCTTGCTGGAAAATGATCTGAGATGCAGATCTCGATCCGAAGCCAATCACATCCTTATTGGCGAAGGCTGCTTTGATTCAAAAGTTGTCCAACAACTCCTGTCCTCTGAGCCTGGATCAGAATGGCACAGGATCCAAGTCAGTTCACATTCCCAAGTTACCATGACCATGACCATGTCAACAGCACTTCAATTCCTGCTGTGATGGACTCAGATGCCAGGTTTATGCAGCAGCCACATCCAGAACCCACTTCACAGCCCAAGTGGTCTCAGCCCACTGCCAGTGTAAGTCACCTACTAGTATCGGTATAACTCATGTCAATAATTCTCTCATTTCTGTTACAACAGTTCAGTCACATGGAAGTTTTTCCATGACAGCATCTGAGCGTCCTACACCCAAATATTACTGGCACACAAGCCCAAGTGCATACAATTTGATTCCAAGACAAGTGACAAGTAGTCAGGGTGTCGAAACATGCTCTCCTCTGCTGTATACTCCCAAGAGCATAGGTCTTACTCAGTTTTCAACTGACATTTGTGCACTAAAGACTGTCATAGAACAACTTCAAGCCATGCTGGCCAACATTGCCCCAATATGGTTGAATATCGTAGATGATGCCAAGGCAAGGATGGTTTTCATGATATTGACAGGATTAAAAAAACTGTTGCTTTCGGGGTCATTGAACGAAACGCTAGACATTATTGACCAGTCGATTCAATTCCACCATGAGACCAACCTGGATTGGGAGCCAGAAGAAGGTAGGCTGACTTGTGTTTCCTGTCTTGTATAACATCTAACATACCCCAGTGCAAGGGCTCGTTATTGCAGCCTTCCTGCCATATTTCTCCATGATGCTTGAAGACTGCACATTCTGCAACCTTTTACACAACCAAATCAAAGAAGTCCCTCCCCAGTTCTTTTCACACATTTGGTCAGCCATCAAGGTTTTGCTCACTCCAGCACCAGTTGAGCACCGGCACAGATCATCATACCCTAGTTCAATTATCCCAGCTTACATGCCTGACTCTGACAGGGCTCAGCCTCTCGACTATATTGTCCATTTACTTCATTGGGACAAGCGCTGGGGATACAATATGTGGCATTCTCTGTGAAGAGAATCATCTGAGTTTGATGTAAGTTTGTTGGTATCTCATCCGAGTCTCAGTCCTCACTTCCTGTTCTAGGTACAGTGGTTTGCATGTAAAGCTGTGTGGGACATTGTCTTACACACGCTTTGACTCAAAGACTCTGTGGGGATGTTTGACATTGTGGTTCCCAGGGCACCAAACTCTGACGGCCCCATAACTGCTGTCCCCTGTACAATTCAAACTGTGTCGTTTGTGCTCTCTGTGGTACATATCACAACTATTCATTGTTCATGTACTGACAAATCTACATTGCAGTTAGTTGTGGAGTTAGAAGCTGCCACAAAGATGATGCACATTGATACACTCACTCAATATGTTGCATGGTTTGCAGTCGTTTACAAGTCAGTTTTGTCATTCCTGGAGGACATATATTACCAGAGGAACAGACATCTGAACAGGCAGCAAAAAGAAGCTGCATACTGTGGCTTAACCTCCTTGATTTTGTGCCAATTGATACCATTTTCCCACAGACAGAACTGGGTTCAGCCCACATGTCGACCATCCACATCAGCTAGTTTCGATTTGTTTTTTCCAAGCCTGCATCTGTAGATATTTACGAATACAAGTTGTCTTTGTTTGATGCCCATTCCTTGAAGCTCATATCATTCAATCCTCCTGGGGCCATTGACTACATAAAAATCACTGCAGGGGTACTCAGACTGGTAGCCATTTACATCCATAGATAGGGCCTGTAGTGTGGGAAAAGTTGACCCCAGTTTGTTGTTCAATGTTCAACATCCAACATCCAACTTTGAAATGATTCACCACTACATTCACAATGAGTGGGTCTTCCGAGTCAGTATTGTACTACTGGATGTGTAGGGCCAACACAAACTTCACTGACTATGGTTTCCTCAAAGTGCCCCTGGACATCCTCTTTGGCAAAATATGAGAATGCATTTATGCAAAATCCCAACTACCCACTGGCAGCCCTGAGGACGCTGTGCATCTGTACAAAGTCCTAGAGAAATATCCCATGAACATTTCAGATGTCAATAACTCAAGTGTTCTCAAAGTGTTATCCATCTCTCATTTGGGCTCATCCACTTGTATTTCACAAACATTATCATTGATATTACCTCCAACATGGAAGAAAGAGAAATTTCAGGAAGGTCAAGATCAACTCCACCTGATTGTTGGTACATGCACACGTCATAATTCTATTCAACCTTTGATCTGAGTGTTGTGATGTAGACCTCCCAGAAATACAAATCACATGTTGGGCTCAAGGTGTTCATTCTTCACAACAGTTCACTATTGTGTTGCTGAGGAATACACACACCTTTCTTTGCTCAAACCTGCAGCTGTGAAAAATTTCTCGCACCTTCACGATTCCAATGCTAGCAACCTAAATTTCTACATGTTCACATACCAACATCAGGATGAGCTGGACAAGATTCTCAATAGGACAGGAGAGGGCTACTTTGTTAGTAATAAACAAACAGTGGGGATCACATCCAATACTGTTCCATTTTCTTCGATGCTCAAGGTCGTTGTTGAGCAAGTGGCCCCTCTGCGTGCATGTTTGGGTCTTCACCCGTCCACATGTGCTGATTAGCGAATCATAGCGTCCAGGCCATTTTCCTCCTGTGCCCCTTGCACACCTGAATCCCCAATACAATATGAACACAAAAAGTATCTCAAAAACAACAACACAACCCTCTCAGAGTGGCAGCCCTGAAAGCTTCAGAAAGCAGCAAGGTCAGAACCACAAAGTTATTCCCTGCGGGTGCCCTCAAGAACCCAAGGATCATATCCCCACTATCTTACTAGTACTTGATCCCCTCTTTGGCAAATTCATCCAGGACAGGAAGGACATCAAAACGACTGCATATGACCACTGATTTGCTTGCAACTTGGTGCTTGCCATGTCAACCATTTACAGTGACAAGAACTGCCAGGCTGTGGCAATTCGGAGAATACTTGCAAAGTATGGTATTCATTGCATGGTCTCAAAAGTGGGAAACACCACAAATGAACCAGACAGCCAGATTTGTGTCAAAGGTCACACTTGCATTGTGGTTGAATTCAAGAACAAGGTTGGGAGTACTGGGGCAGAGCCATACTTTCAGAGCATAGGATACTATGTGGAGTCAATGAGCGAGACAGCGCCCAAGATGACAATTCCACTCTGCCATGTCTGTTGTTGTGCATTTTCGGTTGGTCTCTATTGTATGCAAATGCCAGTGTGATGTTGCTGATTGTCTTTTATGCAGGACCCAATATCGCCTTCGCCGGTGCTGCATGGAACCTGCGTCCGGTAGTCCAACAGTTAACAATGCCTATCAGATATTATTTCCATTCATCGGAGAGCAATAGTCTCTGTCTCTTAGCACGACATATGGTTGCATTTCACAATGCTAGCGAGACCCTGAAAGAATACATAAAGGCCTTGAAAGTGCCAGAATCTACGTCCACCCCCCAAATCTTTCCATACTGCACCACCTACACCTTGCAGATTGACGAGAATGTGAAGAACATTATATACAAGGAGCAACCATCAACAGAGAAGCTTGTGTTCTTCGTGTTTGAAAAGGGCTGGCCAATCTGTATCAAATTCATTCGACAATATTCACTAGAAACTCACAAGTACTGCATGGCTTTGGGTTGCATGCCTACACTCCTAGGTTTTGAGATCATCCCCGGTGACTGGTTTATGGTCATCATGGACAATATTCATGCTGGGTATGAAACATTGTACCATGCACAGAGACCCAAATCTAAACCCAAATCCAAATCCACCATGACCACCTGGCATTGGCAGGGATTAATAGAGGTTAAACTAGCGGAATTTCACCAGGCAGGCTTTGTCCATAAGGACATCCGGAATACCAATGTTATGGTGTCTAGGTTGAACAGCACTATCAGATTTCAAGATCATCAACTTTGATTGGTCAGGGAAAGCAAATGGTGCAGTCTACCTGATGTTGGTTAACATGGAGGAGATGTGGAGACCAGATGGTGTGATCAACTTGGAACCTATCCTTGTGAAGCGTGACATTGAGATGCTGGATGACATTTGGAATCTGCGGCATAGACCAAACGAGCAGCAAAAGGATACTTTTACACCATAGATTGGTAGAGGGCTGTGCTATGTAGCATGATGATTGTGACTCAAACGCAAAATACAATGTACGTCGACTAGCACTCTCACGCAGAGCCACAGACTTGGAGCAGCATATTTGCCTGTATTTGCCAGTGGCTGATGGGCCTGCCAGTATCGCATGCCACCACTCCCTCCAAAGGACCAAGGTCTTATGACGATTGGCATCATACCCTCACCCAACCTTCCTCCACCTGTCATGTCCTCGTACACCCTCATCCTCATCTAGTACATGTGCTGACCTGGCCCAACTGTGATGACAACACAATGCCCCAATGCTCCTTTGTCACCCCCCACTGTTCCTCCACCTCTGAGTCATGATGACAAGGTGCGCCCTTGTCCTTCTCCTCTACACGTGCTGACCATGACGACAATCCAATGCTCCCACACACACACCTCTTCGCCCTCCTCTGTGTCGAAATCACAGATGATGACTAAGCTTATACCAAAAGGGATATGCTCCTAAGTCAACAATCAAAGCTTATTATTAAGCATGGTCTAGACTCAGATTACCTTATCACGGTCTAGGTCTTTATCATTTATTTCTGTGATGACATGATGGTGATAACTCATAAGATAACATGATCAGTCAGCACATGCTGCGCATGACATCATTGATGATTAATCCATCTCCAGGACCTGCCCTATACTGTAGATATATAAGTACAAACAAATGTTCTTCCAGTATGTAGTCCAGGCTTTTGCCCACAACAATGCTGCAACAACAACATGACACCATCATGCACCCTTGTCTCCACATGTGCCGACCCTGGTCCTTCCCCTCACTCACCTACCCCAAGGGGTACAAAAGTGATAGTACAATGCACATTGCCATGTTGCCTGACTTGCATCCACAGCTTGAATAGTCAGAATGGAGATCTCATCTTCAGTGCTCAAATCCCTGATCTCTTGCCTGGTCAATAGATGGCAAGCAGCTCTTCGCTTTATCTCAAAACAGCAATATCCACTGTCTCAACTTATTCAACCAGACCACACTCTCAAAATGGCACATCCACAGCAGCAAGGACTCGGATGCTAAGTGCATCGCTCTGGAAAGAAGTGGCACACTGATCACAGCCTTGGTCAGTTCATCAGTCTCATTCTGGAGCACTGCAACTCACAAGCAAATTTGGTGTGTCATGCAGTACAATCATCCTGTTTCACTCATGGCTCTCTTAGACACGAACAACCTTCACTGTCACTGTTACCATATCCTGTGTCATCCCTCTCCAAGCCGATCCCGGTACCTTTCTCCATGAAACTGTCTGAGTACTTCGTGGCAAACTTGCCAATTCTCAATGCATGATCAAGTAAAGGATGAGCTTCATGTGCTTGTCAGTTGCCTTCCAGCACGCCAGCTCAGCCCCAATTTGACATGGACAACCTTTTTTTTTTTTTTTTTTGATCATATTATTGTCCTGTTGGGGAACGATTCCCTATGTAGGACAAGACTGTATGGGGCTACTGTATCCCTAGGGCAGCCCACAAGTCTGGGCTTTCACTCATTGCACAATAAAAAAGTGCTCTCGACCTTCCACTCATCAGATCACTCCAAGGGTTACACAGGCCCTTACACCAACTCCATCATCCTCTATCTCTTCTACCTTTGGTACTGTTACCAGTGAGTATACCCACTGGTTCTGCACTGTTGCTGTCATTGTACTCGAGCCTTCCATACTCATGGTACTTTTAATAGGTTATGAGCCCTGATAGCTAAGGGTTTATACGCATACATCCTCATGATGCCATTTCCTGCTTTCGAGTTCACTGTACTTGAAGGGCTGAGTCCTAAGTGGCTTATGCTCAACTTTTTGGTCTACATCCCAATACAATCATGGGTTGATGAGTACTGGCAAACCCAGTTACTCATAGTACTAATGGGACACACTTTTGTGTTCTCATGTTACTACCTTTCCCTAGGTGATTATCACCATGTTGGAATACAGATCAGGACCACGAACACATTGCATTCTTTGACTTATCAGGTGATTCCCTCTGCAGATAACACCGAACCAGATTGCATCAATCCTCCTCCTTACACAGTGAGTAGACACAATTTACAAATGCATGATATTCTTTTTGATCCCTCTTCTTATTTGAGGGAGGATCCCTATCTCCAAAGGAGAGCATTAGAAGCAGCTCCTCCTCCTGTTGATCCAGATCTCCCAAGGGGACAAAGGAACAGAAGAAGGAACCCTGTTCCATCCGCTGTACGAGATCACATTCTTGATCAAGTATGCTTGGAACAAGCTAATGCCAGGCACTTTCAAATGAGAGCAGCTAGAATGGCAGAAGCTGAGGAACGTGAACGCCGATTACAAGGCATTTGATGTCTGGGCTTAGACCCAGAAAAACTTAGGGCAGATGAACTTGCTGATCATCTTTTCAATAAGGGATTTAGGAATGCGATCGCTCTAGTCTTCCTAGGTGAAGGAGTAGTTGCTAATCCAGATGTTCCTCTTGACATAGATGACTTACAACAACCACTCCCAATATATGAACCTGCACAGGCTGCAGATCAATGAGACAGACCCCAGGCACTCCGAGCTAACGCAAGGAGCCTTTTGCCAGGAGCTGCTGCTCTGGACCCCCAGAACATTAGGGGACCAGAAACCATTCCCAGACTTAGCTGGTGTCATGCCAGGATGGTCATCATGTCCAATGAAGAGCTCTTCAGTCACAGGGAAGGTTATAGAGCTCTAACGGTCTATGAGGATGAGTCCCTTGCCTCGGTTCTTGAAGGAAATGGTCTGGTGTGGCCATCTTCAATGGTCAAAGTCGAGGATCTTCTTGATTCAAACGACATGCCAACCACATATGAGGAAAAGGCATATAACTGGTGGGATGTGCCTGGAAAAAAAGTTTGGAATCTGGCTTCGGATTCTGCTCGTCGAAAGGCTTTCTTCTCTCTTTATAATTCTTTGTGCCAGTATGAAACAGATCAGGCAATGAAGATAGCCCAAAACCACTTTCAAGCCAAAGTTGATCGCTTGGAGGCCTCTAACAGAGATCTCCATGTTACTAACAACTCTGCGATTTTGGAACTCACAGAAGCTAATAAAGCCTTTGAAAGGCTTTACAGGGACTTGGAAGATGAGAGAATGGTCTTGCAAGGCCTATGACTTGAACTCCTGGCTGCACGAAAGTATCCAGGAGAGAGCTGAGGGATGTAGACAGAAGAATCTGCACCTGGAAGTTCTCAAAGTCAGAACTCTTGGATCCTCTCCATGATGTCTTCCCTCTCCCAATTTGGCTTTGCATCCCTTATGCAGTAGATATCCTGCTAAACTGCGATCTCAGCGGTGATAATTTTCCTTTCATATTATTAAACTATGTTTTGCCTTGCTTTAATATCATACTTTATTGGAATCATGATGATAAAGAGTTTAGTATTGATGGTAACACTTTTGCAAACTATCATTACCAAGAACCTCTATTTGTTTCCAAATGGGAACAAAGAGTGAGTGCAGAACATGGACCTTATGTTTCCTACAGTCCAAGAAAGAAGCAAATGTCTTTCGAAGGCAAGCTTCACTTTGACAAAATGGAACAAAGAGTTCGTTGTTCAAAATGCTCAAAAAGAATTATTCCTCCTTCTTCTTCTTCGCCTCTTGTCTCCAACCATGTATCCTTATTCATCATCATTGACCTTTTCTGAATATAGTTATGTCCTCTAAAGAAGCCCTTGCTAAGAATGTCATTCTTCTTGCTGGAAAAAGCAACTATACAGTCTGGCACCACACTATAATGGATTACCTTGGGCTTATTCAAGTCCAATGGATTTCCAATGGGCAACAAACCTGTTCCCCAGAAGCAGCAGCAGGCGCTAATGCGCAAGCAATCACTGATGCTAACACTTTAAGGGAAAAATGGTTCACTGAGGACGCCCAGGCCAATAGTGCTATATCACTTTCTATCAAGGAAGAATTTTGCATTCATATCTTGTCTTCTGATGATCCCTATCCAGCTCCCCCAGCTGCTATCATCTCTAAGGCATTTATCTCTCTTGCCCAACTGCATATGCAGTTTGCTGATGTTGGCCCTACAGGTCAATTTGCTGTCTTTAAGTAATGCATAAGATGGACACCTTTGATCGACAAAGAAATGTCCTTACAGCTAGGTCAACTGAAGACTTCCTTCTCCAGGTTACATGCCACAGGTATGAATCTGGAACAGAACCTGTGCACAATAATCTGCTGTGCTGCACTTCCCAAGGAGTATGATTCCTTGGTAACTACTATAGTGCATATGAAGGATGTGGTGACCTTCATCATGCCCATCATAACTCCCATGATCCTCGCTGAGGAATTGAGGATTAAAGGTGGCAGAGAAAAGTCTAACAAACTTTTCAAACCAAAGAAAGGGAAGCAGAACCCAAAGAAATCAATGTTCAAACACAATGCCAATGCCTGCAAAAAGTGTGGGGGTATGGGTCATACTACCGCTCAATACTGGGATGACTATAAACATTCCAATGGTGATGCTCCCCAGTACAAATGCAAATGTGGCCAAGGATCTGCTGTACCCCAGCAATTCAAAGGCAAAGGCAAAGGCAAAGGCAAGGCCCATTCACATCAAATGGACACTCATGTGGCCAACGTTGTGATGGATACCAGTGAAGACACATTGGCTAACCCCAATGAAACATTGGTGGATTCCAATGGCATGAATGCCATGGAATATCAGGGCAATGCTTATGATGAGGTATTGGACTGGGGAGAATATGGCGAAGATGATGGAATGGATGTGGCAGGACCATCTAAGCTGGCAAAGCATGATGACCAGCCCTTTCATTCCGGGTCCTGCTCAAGCAGCTCTAACATGAGTGGGACCAAATCTTTATAGGGATGATTCCAAAGGACACCAAATCTTGATGGCAGATCCTCCGACTGTTAAGTTTGATAAAATGAAGAACACTGGCTATGCATGAGATATTTTCTCTTGGACCTCAGATCCTTTTGAGGATCATGGTTACTGTGATGCTAGTTATGATGATTATAAAAATGATTATTCCTGTTACACTGTGACTGATTCTAAAAAAGAAGATAACGACTCTTGGTTAGTTGATTCTGGTTGTTCGGCTCATATGTCCCCTTTTAAAAAGGATTTTATGTCTTTGGGGACTAATGTCGAACATTGTTGCACAGCTTCAGGAGAAATCATCCATATTTATGGATTGGGTATAGTGGTTTTATGGATATTTAATGGGAAACAGCATCATAACCTGACCTTATCAGAGGTTTGGTATTTGCCACACAACACCTGTTGGTTGTTATTGATAACCACCCTTACAAGATCTGGTTTCATGTGTACAATAACTGACAAGACTCAGTTTTGGGACCATAAAGGCTGTCTTATTATTTCTGCTGCTCAGCAAAATAAGAAAGACACACTCCACTGGTTCAAAGCGGAAACACTAGATACCTCCAAAGGATGTAACAGCCTTCAGGACAATTCTTATCACCTTTGGCACATGCGATTTGGACATTGTTCACATAACACATTAAAATATGCCTTTCAGCATATTAACGGTATACCTGCTCTGAAACAGCCAGCTGACTGGTCTCCTTGTAAAGGTTGCCAATTGGGCAAGGCTACACAGACCCCTTTCCCACCCTCCAAGTCTTGTGCAACTCATGCCTTGGAACTAGTCCATATGGATCTTTGCAAGTTTCCTACCAGATCTCATGATCAGCATCATTGGATGATGACGTTCCTGGATGACTACTCAAGCTTTGGCTTGATTGTTTTCTTGAAGCGTAAGTCAGATGTGGCTGGGATTTTTCAATCTTGGCTCACTTGGGCAGAATGTCATTCTGGGAATAAACTGTCTTGGCTATGTTCGGACCATAGGGGGGAATACATTTCCTTGGACTTGCAAAAGTTCCTATCCTCACAAGGAATTGAACATGAGAAAACAGTCCCATACATCCCTCAACAAAATGGCAGAGCTGAATGTTTTAACTGCACAATACTTGAGAAAGAAGATGCAATGAGACACCATGCTTGTCTGCCACCAATCTTCTGGCAAGATGCGGTTGAAATAGCTCTCCATATATATAACCCAGAACCAATGTGCCGTCTTAACTGGAAGACACCTATAAGTCAATGGGATGGAACTAAACCGGATGTTTCTTATTTCAGAACATTTGGATGTCTTGCTTACGTTTTTGTTCCCAAAGAGCAACGAAACAATAAACTAGCCCCGAAAAGCGAGATCATTATGTTTATAGGCTATGAAAAGGGCACCAAAGGATATTGCTTCTAGTCTCAAGTCAGGAGGAGAGTCATTATCTCTCACAATGCCATTTTTGATGAGAATATCTTTTCCCACTGTCCCAATCAGAAGAAAGCCTTACCACCTTTATCCCCTAATCTAGAAAATGAACATAACGATACTGGTAATGATGACAATGGTGACACTAATAGCAACAGCTCTCAGGATGATAATATCCCACCTAGACATCAACCACATCATCCCCATCAGGGTCCAGCCCCACAGCAGCAACAGCCTCCTGCTCACCCTGATGAAACACCTCCTGAACCTCCTAAATGATGACCTTGTGTTCACATTGAGGAAGTCAATGATGGGGATCTTCCTAGGAATAAAAGTAAAGCTAAGGCTAAGGAACCAGCTCAATGAGCGGAACCACCGCAAAAGCCAACTAATCCTCCTAGTAAAGAAAAGTGGAACCACTTCCTAAATGACCGAGATCTTCTGCTCCACCTCAAAGGAGACCTGCTGTTCCTCATTCTTACAGAGGTCCTCCAATAGCTCGTCCTCATCCATGAGGCGACATGGAAATATGAAGACGAAGCGAATGTATTCCTAAACGAAATGTTCCCCCTAGCTTCATCTATGGAGATCGAACTCCTCTAGAGATTGAACAGGACATTCGAAAGGAATGAGACTTTGTCAAGGACATCTTACAAGAAGGAAGGTGTAATTGTCAAGGACCTGTCCACAATGAGGAATCTCCTCAGGCAGGACCCTCTAACAATACACCTATGAGAGAACCTATGCAGGAAGATGCACCTCAACAAGACGCACCACAGTTTGATCCAGGCCCTTATAGAGAACCTCCACAACAAGAGGAAAGCGACAATGAATCTTCATTCACTCAGAGATCTTTTGCCAATCTTCTTAGTCATGCGGTAGAAGTCAATGATGTGCCAAAACACTTCAAAGACATATATAAACTGCCCAAAGATGAACAGAAGAAATGGATTGACATATGTGATGAAGAAATGAAATCCATTAAAGATCGTGATGTTTGGGAACTCGTGGATAAACCAGCTAATCAAAAGACTGTAAAAGGTTGCTAGGTCTCTGTTCAGAAAAGCAATGGCCACTATAAGGCTCACTTTGTTGCTAAAGGCTTTACAGAAGTCTATGGCCTAGATCACGAGGACACCTTCTCACCGGTTGCTAGATTCAAAACAGTGAGAACTCTTCTTGCTCTAGCCGCACTTTAAAGGATTGGAACATCAAGACACTCAATGTCAAAACCGCTTTCCTATACAGACAACTAGACAAAGAGATATATCTTGAACAACCTGAAGGATATGTCCAAAAAGGTCAGGAATCTAAGGTTTGGTGCTTGAAAAGAGCCATTTATGGCCTCAAGCAAGCCTCCTTGCAATGGAACAAGGAGCTACACAAATCGCTCCTTTCGTTGGGATTCAAGCAATGTGTATCTGATGCTAGTGTTTATTTTCACTTTGCGGGTAATGATATCATTATTTTTATTGTCTATGTTGACGATGGTCTATTCACTGGGTCTAATCCCAAACTCCTCAGAGAAAAGAAACAGGCATTCATGAAGAAATGGGAATGTAAAGATCTCGGTGAAGCCAAAGAGTATCTTGGTATGTGTATTACTTATGATCACAAAGCAAAGACCTTGATTCTTGATCAATGTGCATATGCTGAGAAAGTCATTCAACGCTTTGGTCTAGATAAAGTTAAAACAGCTAGGACTCCTCTTCCTACTGGCTATCAACCAAACGCTAATAAATCAGATCCTAACTCTGAACTTCACAGCTGTTATCAGTCAATCATTGGCTCTCTGCTTTACATTATGCTTGGAACAAGACCAGACATTGCTTTCGCCGTCATAAAAATGTCCCAATTTTCTGCTAATCCATTCAAAGAACATGTCAAACATGCCTTATATATCATTCAATATTTAGCTTCCACTCTGAAGCTGGCACTTAAGTTTAATGGATCAAGTCAGGAAGGCTTCATTGCCTTCTCTGATGCAGATTAGGCACAATGCCTTGTTAGCAGAAAATCCACAACTGGATATCTGATCTTTCTCGCAAATGGACCCATATTTTGGGTCTCTAGACGACAAAAGACCTTGTCATTGTCATCTACTGAAGCAGAATACAAAGCCATGAGTGAAACTGGACGACAAATATCTTGGCTTAAATCACTTTTCTTCGAAATTGGTTTTGAGATTCCATCCATACCAATGTTCTGTGATAACCAAGGTGTGATGTTTCTTGCCAAAAATGACAAAGTAGAAGGTCGAACAGAGCATATTGATCTTTCTGAACATTATGTGTGCGAATGCATAGCTAATGAGAAAGTCAAGCTTTTCTATATCGAAACAGCCAAACAATTGGCTGATATGTTCACCAAGAATCTACCTGGTCCATGGCTTGAACAATTACGTTCAGCAATAGGCATGATATCTTCTTTGCCACATTCATCATGAGAAGGAGTGTCGAAATCACAGATGATGACTAAGCTTATACCAAAAGGGATATGCTCCTAAGTCAATGATCAAAGCTTATTACTAAGCATGATCTAGACTCGGATTACTTTATCATGGTCTAGGCCCTAATTGTTTATCTTTGTGATGACATGATGGTGATGACTCATAAGATAACATGATCAGTCAGCACATGCTGTGCATGACATCATTGATGATTAATCCATCATGCTACTGAGGTGTACAGGATCAGAAGCATCAAATCAAACATTGGGCATACCGGAAAGCTGCAATTTCATGGCAAGTATGGTCAAAGTATCTTTGATGTTGCATCCACAAAGAGATCATTCCAAACATCCAATTCATGAAAGCCAACCTTAAGATCAACTTTCCTGCTCTGGAGATGTGGGTTCAAACCATGGTTTGTATTGTTCTGGCCATTGTACCAGTTTGTTGACTGATGCAGTGGTGACTTCACTAGTTGGAGAACATTATCTCAGAGATGGCTGTCTCCGAGTCAAACAGAGCATTCGTGACCTCCATATGCAAGCGTTGTGTTGGAGAGTATGGAGACTGTCGCTGACCTCTCAGTCTGTTGTGCCACCAACCAACCAAAAGAGGCCCCTTACAGAACCCACCCTTGGACACTAGAAAGATGCTCTTGCCAATGCATTTGATGGAATAATTGATGATCGCATGCTTCACTTTCCATCAAACACATGCCTATCCCAGTCATGCTTTCAAGTTTGCCATTGGGTCATTGCTACTAGTAGATTGGTCTCTCAAGTTCTTGAAACCTGTTCCCATCATGATGCAAGCCCGAACCTATGTCTGGTGTTTGCTGGTCAGGATCCACAACATCTCTTCATGGGTTGTCAGCTCGCTGAGACCTATCCTGTTTATCCACCAGAACGATCACATCATGGTCAAGAGGTATGGACAAGAGTCAATGTTCAGCATACCAGCCTGTCATGGTTCATTCCTGGGATTGAATGTAAATTGCCTGGAAACAGGGTGTGGCCTATCCAAGAGGTCGTCTTGTCTTTAGTGTTTGTTCACTGGCAGGTCGCATTGGTGGACCTTGTGGTTGGTCACAGGTGAGGTATATTTCATGTCATCTTTATCCTGGCTGATCATGTTCAGGTTGTGGTATTGGTGGGGTTGCTATGGGTTATGCCTTGGGACATTACAATTGTGAGATGGCAGTCAATATCACCATCGTGCATGCCGCCACCATGACTCATGCAGAGACTATGGTCACTCCTGGTGTTGGCATTCAAAAGGCCAACTTGAAGATGATGAGCTGCAAGGTCCTTTTGTGAGTCCAGTTTGTGGATCGCAGGTATCAACTCAGGCGGTTACTGTCACTGGTATGCATATACTCATCGACACCCATTTATAATATGTTTGGTACTAAAAGATCTTCTGTGGTTTCTTGGAAAACAGCGCCATGGTCATACCAACATTGCCGTCCAACGGCACTGGATTGCTCCTACCAGGTGTGTCATCAATGGCAACAAGTGGGGGTTTAGGGCCACCACCACTCTTTCAACAATGGCATGATCATATTGGACTCTGTTTACGCCAGTGGCTCTTTCTGGTGAGTCAACCCAAGTTATGATGATCTGTGGTCAGTGAATTCAAGCATTTGCTTAGCCAAGATCTTCGGCTACCCGATTCAGCCACCAAATTGTATATACATCAGGGTCATAAGCTGAGATCTGCTTGATTTACAGCTGCCGAATTCAGTGAGATGGGAAAATGGTGAGCTCTGTCAATATGTAAAGCGAGATCAGATCTAGCTGACCTGATGGTGCTAGATCCCATCTCGGCTTAGTACCATGACACTTGTCATGCATGTAAACAAGATCAGACCTAGGGTATATAAAGGCGAGTGCTCTCTCTTGCCATCCTTATCCATTTTCCCATTCTGCTTCCTGCTCTTCTATCTATGGCCCCTGCTCGCAATCAATATGAGGAGCAGCAGGCAAAAATGTTCGCTTGTGAACACCCTTGAGTTAGGACCAAGGAAATGGCCATATATTTATTTCCCTTGCATGAAATACCCTCTTTACTGACGATTAAATCAGATCCGCACTAGATCCTTTAGTTCATCATGGCTGCCATTTCGGTCAAGTGGTCCACATGTTTTGTAATGTACAAGCTTTGTTCACGAATGGAATGACCCTCATGAAGAAAATGGCGCAGATTCTCTCATAGCTCAGTAAGTGACCTTTGGAGGTTATGTTTTTTTTTGCTCAAGCTAAGTCACGGCACTCTCTGAAGACAAAAGCAAGAATATTCAGTCTTTCGTGAGCTGTTGAGAATCATTCCAGGTCTAGAGACTCAGCTCATGGAGTTGTCGGAGGCGGACCTCATTACTATCGCAGAACTGGTAAGATTACCTGTTCTTTGTGCTTTGAAACTGCCATGACAGAGGATCGCCTACAAGTTTAAAAGGGTGCTAACAGTGCAAGAGCCAATGATATGAAAGGGATGAAGAGCGCAATAATTGACTGGATCACACCCAAAGGCCAGACTTTTAGCCCACACATCCTTCAGAATGTGAAGTCTGGTCGAGGATTCCAACACAAGCACACTAGGGCCCTCCTTTGCCCTGCTGGCTTTGAGTGGCAAAACTCAGAGTATGTACATATTTCGACTCAGGTGCAGCTCTGACATGATATCTTTTAAGAATAAACATCCATATAGTGGATGACTCTGATAACGAATGTGAATATTGTTAGCAATAGGAGACGTGCACACTGGCAAGGTAAGCAACAAGCATAGGGATCCCAAAACTTCCTTAACCAAAATGATAAGCCGTAGATCATTTCTGAGGATGAGGCTGCTTTCGATGATCAAGCTGGAGTGGATCAACTGTCTCTCATTGGTCAAGGTATGTATTGTTTGTCGTACATGTTTGATCCTCTGCTTCCATGCCATTTTAATTCTTACCAGACCAACATGCATCGCTTCTCAAGATCACACCCTCTAGGACCGGCCCCAGTAAGGCTGCAATACAATCGTATCTTCAGAACTCTAACCAACAGTTCTCAAAAGCCAAACCATGCAGCACTAATGCCAATGAGCATCATAATCAGCCTGGCCAGTCACTTCCCCATGGTGAGATTCATAAACTGTTGTATGTCCTATCAACCCATGGATCATAGCAGATAAACCTCACCACAACAACACTGATATTCAACTGGAAGCTTGATCTTCTGGACATTCCCCATGATGGCTTACTGTTTTCCAACACCACACAATCCAGCACTCTATCTGGTAAAGTTTCAGATGCTCTTGCTGCCTTCCATGCCCATATCTCCAACAGCCAAACAATGTGACAACAGCACCAATTTTTGAGCTCATAGTGGGATTGTTGACTGTTCTGGTGCTAAACTTGAAGGTAACAACCTCCTAGCTTTGATCAGAATTTGATGTCATCTTATAGTCTCCATTCAAGCTGTGTCAAGACCAAATATGTTCAAATGCCCTGCCAGTCCTCCAAACACCATGCAGCACAAAGTGGCGAAGAAACCTTAATGATCGTGTCTTGTGGTCGTGGTAGTGGCATTGTTGCTACTCACTCTTGGCAGGTAGCAGAGACTCATGATGACTCAGAAGCCAAGGCTCGTGATGTTTTACATAACCATTATCTCCAGAATGGTGCATCATGCACTCTTGACCCTGCTTATCTCACAGCCCTAGCAAATCAGTCCCAGGCCAAGAGTGGCGCTGGTCCATCCACTGAACAAGATAATGGCATCAGGCTTCAAGTTCACAGGGGCAGTAACAATGGTTCTATGACCCTCAAGTTCTACAATCTAGCATTGGCAAACCTGCACAAATGTGACATGGGGTGGTGGTGTGACACGGCTGTGACAATGGTTGATGTGACGTTAGCTTACATCATCAAACAGATGGGTCAAATTATATGCAATCACAATGCGCTGCAATGTCAATGTTGCACTAGATACCTTTCTGGTAGGAATCATGTTGGAGTTATAACTAGTCAAGCCGAATGATATCTCACATATAATGAGAGATGCTGAGTGATATTGAGTTACATGATGTGGTCCATTAAAGCTGTCATATACCATCCTAACTCCGACCCTCCGGAACCATCTCCGGTTTCCTCACCTTAAACTCCGATGTATTCTTACTTGGAAGTTCACCTCCAACCTCTGGACTTCTGCCATGTTACACTTTCATAACCTTCTGACTCACTTACATTTCCTCCATTCCCCATTTGTACTAGATCTGCTTTCTAATTATCTCCGAACCTGTGTAGCACAGCTCCAGCTATGTCTCCCTTCATATCTGTCTTACTCATCTCCATTCCACGTTTACCAATCACTTACTAATGCGATGAACTCCATTAGTAATCCTATACAACTCCGTAGTATATATAGTGTAGATTTCATGTATCTAGCTTTAGCTTCATTATTGACTTGACCTCCAAACGTCTCTGACCCTCCTGTCTCCAACCTTTTCCTAAATCCGCAACACACGACCTAGCAAGGGGGCAGCACACAAGCTAAACCCGAAGTCCCATTACATCTGCAACTTTGGAGTTCCAGAGTTCAACCTGGAGGATTATATGGTCTTAACAAAAGTGCTCCATATCCCTCCTGAACCAACACATTGTCATCTAACTCTTCACCCTTGTTGGCAACAACCCTGTCACCATCCTCATCACCTATGGCACCTTCTGCATGATCCAGGTTCTTGTCATTGTCACTATCGTTATTGCTTTCATCATCACTGTTGCCACCACTGCTGCCATTGCCATCCAAGTCATCATGCCAGTGGCCCAATTCATTCCTTTCGGCTTCTACCTTCTCATCTTCACCATCTCTCGCCATCTCTGGGCCCCCAGGTCCTATTTCATCCAAGTCGTTACCATCTGCATGAAGAAATGTGTCCCAATGTCATGAGGCAACATGCCCAATGCCACCACCATGGAATCACATGAACATATCACAGTCAGTGAATCTAGTAAAAAAGTTAGCATACACAAGGTATTGTTTAGATAGATAACTTACATGTTTACATCAAATAAACATCAATCTTTGTGGTCATTTTCAATCAGATGGGCAAATGATGGGCCAAGTAGTTCTTCTATGAGGCCATTTCTGAATGATGGGATCAGGTGCACCCCACAGATGACGTTGTCCAGATCCAAAAAACCAAATGCATCTGGATCGTCTTCATGCAGAAACCCAACCCTAGGAAGTCACCACACCCCAAACCCTGATGGTAAGTCGAGGTTTTGACCAAACCAATGAATGAATAAAATGTTAAATCAGCAAATCTCCTCGCCACCTGTATGATTGCCATAATAGCGAATGTTAACCTGGAAAATGCAAATTACGCAGGCATACCAATATGGATGCCGCTGCTCATCAGTCTCTTGAGAAAGGACTATGATGTCCAGGTGTGTTCATAGTGTAATGCTATCCTGTTCCCACTGTAGATCATATGTTGTGTAGTTGACACACAGTACCTTGTGTTCAAAGATCTTGTTCTTCATGATTGTAACCAAGTCACAGTCTTCATCCGAAAATTCCAAATCATCTTCCATATATTGGATATTTCGCAAGCAGGCCAGCAGGTGGTTTTTCAAACAACCCCGAAAATCCTAACTTACAGATTGATGAGTGCTCCATTTGACCTAATATTATTTACCTTGATAGCGTGATCCCCAGCTTGTTCATTCAACCATACACTGAGGTCAAACTTGTCCCTCAAGTGCTTTGCGATGTAATAATGCTCAGTACTAGGAGAGCTGTGGAGACATTGTGACTGTTCCTTGGGCAGTTTAGCATGGTCGTTCTTGTTGCTCCATAGTACCTTTGTCAATTTACTAATGTATCGCTCTTGCAACTCATGTTTGCTCATTGAAGCAAGCATCATTTTCTTGTTCTTAGACATTTTGGGGTATCGCTGTTTGATGTGCCAATGCTGTAATTCGCCCTGAGAGTATATCAGAACTGACTTAGTGCAATTTCTTGACATATACTGCTTACTGGTTGCATTGTATAGCTATCTGTTGTCCTGAAAGCACGAATCATATTGGGGTAATCACCAAGCACATAATACTTGTATATTTGGAGATTGAGCTTGTGCTGCCTTTGCTCCAGGGTCACTGCTGGCTGGGCTTGAGCATTCAAGTTTGCTGCCTTCACTGCAACTTTGGCCTTTCTACATCCATGCGCACTTGTCTCCTGGGGAAGCTCAAAAGTATTGTAGTATTCACATGTTGTAGTAGTGAATTTCTCAATCAATTTGTGGAGAGTGATTATTGCCTTGTCAAAAAGGGCAAGGGTATTTGTTGTGTGGACCCACAGCTTCACATATGCATGCCAGGTTGCCAAGTCAAATAACAGGTTGAGAATACACTGGTTATGTGGTTTGGGAAGTAGGGTCTCAAAACATGTCATCGTGCACTATAAAAATAGACCATGCTGACTTAGTTGCTAGTGGTTTCAGAGAACATCATAAAAATACCTGTAGGATATCCTTGAAATCACTCACTGCAGGATTCTTCATTGCTGAAACATTTTGCTCAAACCTGCATATTGTGTCCCTGCCAAACATGGGTACATTACGGTACCTTCAATGATATTAGTCTTGAATCAATGGCTTTGATGCAGCGGTCCAATCATACCTTTCATTAAGGTGTTGAATTCTTTCTCCTCCTGCAGCAATGAGGATGCATAGTAGATGGGTAAAAATGGCCTTCCAGACACCACTTTCGAATTCATGTAGTAAGTTGACCACAAATAACTTGAAGAAATTAATGCCAGTGGTGTGAAGATGGTTGGAAAATATGTTCTAAGATCATGACTGGTGTTAGTTTCATTTATTGATCAATATGATACAACTTACAATGGTTGGAACATATGACCACTCTTGCAGAAGTGCCTTGACATGGTTTCCATCTACCATAGCCCCTTTCTTGAATATGAGGTGACAGGCCATCTGAATCTGTGAATACCATGAGGCATCATCAATGCGACTGTGTTTGATATGCTGTTTCATATCTCAAGCTTGACCCATCTTATTGAGCTCAGTCTTTTTGACCAGGCAGCACAGACATGGACATTGCCCCAGGAACTTGATTCCTGCAAGCAACACTCTAAGTCGCCATTAGTATTCTTAATCACACTGATTAGAACATGGTCAAACTTACTTCTCTGGGTAATCTGCTGAGTAGCTGAAGAATCATGGAAATACCCATTGCGTGATCCCATTGCAACATTGGATGACCAATCCATGATGGTAAGTGTCCATGAACTTCTCATTGAGAAGAAGTGCCCATATTGCCTGAAATAACTCTCGTTTACAGTGTGTGAGCACCTTGGCAGTGGCAGCAATGTCGTGATGAAACATATAGTGAGTCTGAAAGTCAGCTGGAAGCTGAATATGTCCATTAGAGAGCAGACATTAGTAGATACAAACACACTTACCTTGGGGATATAAGCGACATGATGACACACGAGTGATGTTAGCTTCATCCAGGTGTATTTCGACTCATTGCTAAAAAAAAGGTAGAATGGCCAAAGTGAGATGTCTCTGAAGCTAGTGAGGTGTGTTGAGTCCAACCACATCATTAATGAGGCAACGACATGCTCAAGGTCATCACCAGGCTCACATGGTAAGGAATTGATCTCTATGTAAGCCTCTCGCATCTCAGCAGATGCATAAGCCTCTGAGAAAACCTCTTGGACCTGGTGACCAACTTTCCAGTACTGTGTGAATGGGATTGTGTTGAATGTAGTGAATACTTCATCCTTGAACACTGAGCAGATGATATCAGTCATGTCATGATGATAAATACCCAGTATCTCAAGCTCTGGTGCATTATCTTCACTGGCAGAGTCAAAGTGGACTCCTTCTTTCAGCAGCCGAATCTTGACCGTTGAGCTTTTCTAGCCATGTTGTTCATGAAATGGATTGTTGGGGTTCTCCAAGTACTTGTCAAATTGTTCTGCCTCACAGGCATGAGTGAATGTACAAGTGTCAGGTGCACGAAAGGATTTATGATTAAGAAAACTCAGCAGCCAGTCTAGTTGACTTGCAGAGCCAGAGGAGGTACCCAAGTATTGGTACGCCATAAGGAGATCGCACAATGGATTAGTGAATGGAGCGAAGTAGTTGGGCTCTGGACCATTAGGGGCAACAATGTTTGCTAGTTGGTCACCACCTTTGAGGTTTGGAGCATCAGTGACACTGTTTAATGTATCAATAGGTGCATGCATTGGTTGAATGGGATATACATGGTACATCCCCATTGGATCTGGTACAGTTGTGAATGAAGTATCCAAGTCCTCAGACTTGGATGACAAAGATTCTTCTGAGGAAGCGGCAGGCTGGGGAAATAGTGAACTGGCAGGCTGCTTTTGAATCTGTCCATGCTGCTGGCATGATGTTGCTGGCATGTGTGCTAGGTGCATTGCAGTGCCCAGTAGAAAGTCAGCATACCAGGCAGGCATGCAAATTTGATGACCTGAGCATTTTGAGAGAACATCACATGGGCAGGTGATGGAGAGACATTAGGAGGGGGGGAAACACCACCCACCCATTTCCACCTAAACATTGTTAGTACATAGAGCTGGGAAGGTGGAGTTGTGAGACTTGGACATACATCATCCTCGTGTAATTCATTGGAATGCCAAGGTTCAAAGAGATCATTGGCAATGACCTTTCGCTCAGGAAGGCTCCCGGCGTCAGATAGTGTGGGAGAGGCATGTCAAGGGTGCTTCTCGGTGCATTCTTGCTCAAAAACCTAATGAGTTAGTGCTACTGTTGCCTCACAGCAAGGCTTGTGAGAAAAAGGTTTTTTGTAAAAGGTGAAGGTGGCACCACACAAGAGGCACTTGTGGCTAGGCATGGTATGGGAATGAAAATTGAGCAGGACGCCAAACCAATGGTTACTGGAAGAAGATCGTTATATACTTGTTCATCATATCTGTACATGTAGGACCATGACTAATTAATTAACCTAGGAGTGAAGTGAGTGCCAACTTGACTACAAAAGCAAGGATAAATACCTGAACCAATATAAAGATTTGATTCTCCCCAGGCTGTTGCCATTGTGGTTGTCTTCTGCTAAGCAACATGTGAGCTGACTCAGCCAACTCGAGCAGTGGATCAAACGACTAAACCATCACCCAATATGATGCTTGGCTAGAGGAGAATCTGGCTGCTGATTCTCCATGAAGCTGATACACGCGATGTGTTGCAATCCTGAACCTAATCTATATTTTGGTGGATGAATGAACACAGGTGGATCTGTTGTGGAACAACTTACACAGATCTGGATATAAGCATTCTCCCTCAATAAGGACAAGGGCCTGTCAATGCCAAGGCAATGCTTCTTCAAGTTCTTGACATGAATGGAAAGCATTCAATAACTACAAATCATGAGCATGTGTTGTAGGATAAGTTATGTAGGTCCCTCACCTGGTCTCAATGTCATAGCTGGAGATCTTGCAACAACCAGCAAGGAAAAGCGCTGCAACATTGACGATGGCAAAGGGTCTAATGGATGAAACCCTAACCCTAACCAGCATATATGCGCTGGTCCTGCATATATTAGTCTCATGCCAGATTCCCATCTCTTTCCTAGTACCCACCACCATGTTGCCCACCCTCGATCAGCAATCCAGCTCTCCGAACATTATGATCAACAAGAACAACATTGTCGTACTAGAGATTGATAACCTCCTTGCCAATTGGCCAACCTATATTATCAACTATACTCCAGAGCAGCCAGGACCTCTCATGCAAGTTCCATTGAGCCTTATAGTACGAGATCACTAACTAAAGCTGTAGAAGATCATCCTGAGGTTGAAAGATGTCATGAAACATGCTATAGAAGATGACAATGAAAGCACAAGCGAGTCGGACACAGAGGATCAGAAAGATCCATTCAAGACTGTGGTAACCAAACCACAGGTCAGAGGCGCTAGTATTTTACTTCACCTTCCCTTGTCATAAGGACAATTTGGCTACTAGACCCATTCACTAACTCTTTTTGTAGCAGTGAGGAGAACAATAAAGATGCCAAAATGCTCATGGTCAATGTGACCCCGGTAGCCTTCCACAGCATCCTGAAGGACAAGATTCACATCAAGCCCAAGTTCTTTGACTTGGATGAGGCAATCTGGCCCCCTGTTCACCCCCGACTTTTATGACTAATCACTACCAATGAGCCAGTATCCAAGTCCACATTCATGTTTCTCACCATGTTCCCAGCTCCAGTGAAGGCAATCGACAATGACTTGAAACAGGACAATTAGCACAACTTGGTCCATCAGTAGAACTGTACTTATATTTGTTGTCAAGTTTGCAATGTACCAAAAATTGCATTCAACGCATTATGAGTGAGCATGGGAATATTTATTTGTGAGGATCTTCAAGTTGGGGGTGCTTTCAGAGTCAATGCTTCTTAGCCCCTAACCACATCCTCGGAATGTCACCCTCACACCTCTCCAATGAAACATCCAAGGATGAGTACAACCAGACATCTCCACCAACATCACCTTATCAAGTCATACAAGAGAATTACACCCAAACCCAACAACTTGAATACAAGGTACAGTATCAATGATGCCTTATTGTCCAAGGCTTACTAATACTCTTACCGTGATGAGTAGCAATGTTGCTGGTTCCAAGAAAGCAACAGCACAGCTGAATGGCAAGAAGTCAGATAAAGTCTGGAAAGCTAAGTAAATCACGATGTCCAAGTCACCATGACAAGATATTGATATTTAATGCAGGAAAAACAAAGATGAAGAAGATTCAGATGACACCAACTGGCGTGAATGCTTATCAGTTGCTCGTTACATACCACATGGTCTCAACATGTTTTGTGACCTCACTGAGGTCATTAAAGTGTGCATATTACTGGAATAGGAGGAGATGTCCAGGGTTGGTGAGGATGAGAATGCAAGAGATTCGTGCAGGAAATACTTAGGCAAGATGCACATTACGACTCCTTTTACTGCATACTATATGTGCACTAAAACCGTTGACAGCAATGACAGGACAAAGAATCACTACAAATGAATGTTCGATCACTTGATCATGTATACACCATATGTGCAACCCCTACTTCATTTAGGTGGCAAGAATGCAACTAAACTAAACAGCCTGGTTAAAGAGGTAAGCATTTCAACCTATTGTTCTTTACATTCACAGAACTGGCAGTTCTCACCCACACAGATGCAAGCAATCATCATGCACATCTGCTCTGAGAATGGCTGTCGTCTATGCAAGGTTGTGGGGACATATGCTACCCCACACCCTGAGAAGCAAGTCGTGCAGCCACCAGTCTCTGCTAACACAAAGGTGGGCTGTTCATGAATGGGCTTTTCCCATTTAGAACTCAGAGTCCTGCTATGCCCTGTCAAATATCTCCAGGAATACATTGCAGATCCCCGTGTGTGAGTGGGTCTTTCTTTCATGTTGGTGACAATTCTGACAAGCCTGAGCATTGCAGGATGTGCAAAAAATTCAACAATCCATCCAAACCCTACAAGGTAACAGCTAACCTCTGGCCAGCACACATGTATACAGGAGATATTCTGGGTTCCAAGTACAATCCCAATATGATTAGCAAAGGTTTATTCAGAGGATTCTTGATCAAGTGTGTAACTTGAAATACATTCATTGCTACAAATCCCAGGCTTGGGTTGACATATTTACATAGGTCTTGAAACATATATTCACATCCCCATCATTCGCACTGTTCGAGCATGTGAAGGGGGCTCATGCAGGCAATGCTAAGATTCACCATATGCAACAAGTCGAGGCTGAGCACATTGCATATGCTGCCATCCAGGTACGAATGGGCCACCAAATAGGATTTGAGTTTTACACATCTGCACAGGCCTGCTTTATGATCTTGTCTGCTGAAAAGTGGACCGACCAGGATGTATTGTTCAACTACCAGGATTATTACTACAGGACCATCCATCTAATTCATGAGACAAAGAATTGAAAGTGGGCTGAAGGATTGCTCTCATACTACAATGAGTAGGTGGTGGATCCATCCACAATGATTCACGAACTTTTTTATCAAAGAACTGTTTGGGAATGCATCAAGTTTAACTACAAAAGACACTGCAACAACAGCAGACAACAACAACAATGATCTCCTTGAAATGGAACACCAGTTCAAAGCCTGCTCCACTGCTCCTACTGAGGCCTCTTACAGTTCAAAAGCCAGTGCACCCAATATGCCCAATTGATCCAAACAAGCTGTGGAGACATTCCTAGAAATTCCAAGCCAGGACAAAGGAAAGCAAAAGGAACTTACCCCTCCACATGAGGCTTCTTCACTACTTGCGCATCAGCAAACTAACTCTTGTCTGGCCAGTACTGGCCAGCCACCTTCCAGACCATCCCAGAGTTCCAGAGTTCCAGACTTTTAGTGACATTTGTTAAATATATATACTAGTATACTACTAGTACTAGTTCATTCTAACTACTAACTTTTTTTCACTCTCTTACTTGATCACACAATGCTTTAAAGAACACAAATTTTATTTTCATACTGAGTAATTAATACATTCATTCTAACTACACTATGTTGTATACTTGTAAGTAAGCAAATAGTACTTAGAAAATATATTCACAACCTGGAATTGAACTCAGGACCTTACCCAAAATGGCAAGAGCAGACATACTAACACAGTAGACCATAAGGCTGTTTCTAAAACAAACCATTAGATGTATATGACCACATCTCAACTTATGACTACACTTTTTAGTTCGCTTTGACTACACTTTTTACTACACTTTTTGCTACACTTTTACTACACTTTTTGCTACACTTTACTACACTCTTTGCTACACTTTTGTAATCTCATATTAATCCTCTTGTCACTAATCCTAATCCTAATCCTAATCCTAATCCTAATCCTAATCCTAATCCTAATCCTAATCCTAATCCTAATCCTAATCCTAATCCTAATCCTAATCCTAATCCTAATCCTAATCTTTTTATCACCAATCCTAATCCTATGCCACCAATCCTAATCCTAATTCTATGTTACCAATCCTAATCCTAATCCTATGTCACCAATCCTAATCCTAATCCTATGTCACCAGTCCTAATTCTAATTCTAATCCTATGTCACCAATCCTAATCCTATGCCACCAATCTTAATTCTAAGGATTAGGATCAGCAATGGCAAGGATTAGGATTAAAAATAACAAGGATTAGGATTAGCAATGACAAGGATTAGGATTAAAAATGACAAGAATTAGGATTAGCAATGACAAGGATTAGGATTAAAAATGACAAGGATTAGGATTACCAATGACAAGGATTAGGAATGACAAGGATTAGAATAAGGATTAGAATAAGGATTAGGACTAGGATTAGGATTAGTAACACTAAGGGTTAGCACTAGCATTAACAAGGATTAGGATTAGCAGTGACAAGGATTAGATAAGGATTAGGATTAGGACAAGAATTAGTGACATTAGGATTAGGATTAGCAACAACAATAAGGGTTAGCACTAGCATTAGTAGTGACAATGACTAAAATAAGTGATTTGATGGTGCATGGGAAAAAGTTGAAAGTGTGGGAAAATAATTAAAATATTTCCCACACCATTCTTTATTTCATCACCCTAAAAGTCTGGAAGTCCAGAAGTCCTGGAGGTCCTGGAAGTTCTAGAAAAAGCTCTGGAAGTTGCTAAAGTGTCTGAAAAGCTGGAAGTGCCATGGTTAGTTTGCTGATGTATAATCTTGTTTTCACCAGTTCATGAAAATTCTCCTGGTCAATTAACCATCAAATGAAAATGTGTCCTTCCCACAGTGGGCAATGCTATTGATGATGGCAAGCCTTTGAGCAACGTGGAGGGTGAAGCTGAAGCTGAAGAAGCCATCAAGAAAAAGCGTACTCACAGTAGTTCTGGAAAAGTAACTGCAAACAAGGGTGGTCAGAAGAAAAAATGATTAGATTGTTTGTTCAATTACTACTGTGATACCTATTCACTGACTTGAATCCAAGGAGCCTACCACCTGTTCACTGCCCACCACCCCTGGATCACTCTGGATTTCCATTTGGACACACAGTCTCTGTTGCATCATCTCACCCTGCTCAACTACTGCCATTCCTTGCTCTTTCAGATTGTTCTACAGTGAACTTTGCATTTGGACTCGCATTCTCTGTTGCATCATTACCCCTGCTTGATGACTGCCACTTTTGTTCTCATCTTGGAAGCTCATTATATCATTGGACCACTGTACATCGACCACACCATCATATATGCCAGCAATAGCACGATGTCACTGTTTACCAAGTGAATGGATGGTTATATGTAAAACAAGTCTTATAACATGTGATACAAGTGCTGAGTGGTGGTAGATGGACAGGCATGGTGACAGGGAATTATTGGAGCTGAACAAGACGATCCAAAAAGCAGTTTTCTTAGATGCAGGTTATATGATGCCCTGGATTGCAACATAGGTTACAAAGGTTATGGACATGACAAGAATATATAATGACATATATACTTTCTGCAAGTTTGCCGATGGGTGTGGAAAGTGGTACTTGGACACACCAGGTACCTTTCTTGTATCGGCGCTATCACCAAGAGTGCATTCCCAGAACAACCAGTGTATATCAGCAAAGGAGCTGTTGAGTTCATTGCTCAGGCCATTGCTGAATTTCAAGTGGATGGCATGCAACCAGACCTGTTGATTCAGACACAATATCAGTACTACATGAAAGAACTTGTAGGCTTACAGTAGTTGTCCTGGCTCCTACTAACATGTATACATTAATAGCTTTTCGAAGACCTGGGTACCTTTCGTTCCAACTTTAAAAAGATAGCTCAGCAAGTTGTACATAAACACTGGAACTGGCAACCTTATGGCTTCAAGTTTGATGATTCTCAAGAGTTGGCGGAACATGTACTGCAGGTGTACAATGATCTGGTGGAAGGAACAAAGTATATTCATGGTGACTGTGATGACCAGGTGCATCACTGTGTCATTCTCTTGCATGGTGAGATTGAACTAACTGACGAAAATATTTCCAGGGTAAATTTGACAACTTCTCCACTGGCAGCCTGGTGTTACAGGACCTCTGTGTTATGGGTCTCTACACTGGCAAGTCATGCCTTGCCACCATGTTCCTGGACATTTTCAGCAAGCAACTCCCTGCAGAAGCCATGGCCTTTGCTGTGACTGTGGTTAGCTTCATCCTATTGAACCAAACGTTGGGGTTGATGTTTTACAGCTCACTGCTGCTGTGGACAAGTACTCCATTGGTACTTTTGTTTCTGTCAAGTTCTGTCATGAAGGGTATTCCAAGATCAATGAGCAATTTTTGGACATCATCTGCAACATTGAGGGTGTCTCTCACTGCTTTTGCAGTTTCAGAAAATCCTCAAAAATATAGCTGCAATAGGATGGTATGTATGTCGTATCTTGAAATACTAGGTCTAACTTAAGATGTAGTGCAAAGAATCCCATGGTCACAACTGGAACAATGGCTGGATCCAATGGGCAGCAGAATCTAACTGCTCATTTTGACTAGATTTTTTGACATGCAAATTCATTTCTTTGTGACTGGATTCATATTTGATAGGCACAGTTGATTGCTGGCTGGATCTGGTGGGCGTCCTGATTAGACATTGGTTACATAATATCATGTACTAGAAGTGCATCAATTGGACCAATGGTAGCTTGTTCATCTTCTAGTGTGTCTAGCTTGCTAGTCTTTCCAGATTTCCAGTTGGATCCTAATGTGTAACACTCCAGGATGTTTGTTAGTGGTCTGGGACTCTGGAAAACCCTTTGGCCAGATCTAGCTAAAGGGGAACCTTTCTGGAGTTGTTGGAAGCTTGGCCAGCTCTGGCCACTTCTGACTAGATAATGGCTAGTTTGCTGATGCTCTCGCTGACTTCCATTACCTTGCTCAAGCCCCCTGCATTACTGACAATATGCTCCTCAAAATATCACACATGTTACAAGAATTTCACAATCACAAAGATGCTGTTGTGTGCACTGGAGGGCAGAAGGATGACCGGGAAATTTCTAAGTTAGAGTTGCTACAGGGTGCCATTCCTGATATCCATTGCTCTGGGCCCCTCATGCAATGGTCCACAGACTCAATGGAGCATGTGCATGTCCAGGAAATCAAGATTCCTGCTCGAGTGGGAAATAACCAGAACTACTACAGTCAGATTGCTCAGCATCTCGATTGCTCTGAGAAGTGCCTACTATTCAACATAGCTACCTACATGGAGAGGAATATGGAGCACTGGCAGGAGCTGTGTGAAGATGATGATAGGGTTTTCAATCAGGACAATGAGCATGAACCAGATCCAGAGGACACTTCTCTTTCCAACTACCTGGATATAACACTATTCACTCGAGTCAATTACTTCAAAGTTGCAGATGCCACTGCTCACAGTCACTTTCCAAATGCTTCCCAGCCCTATCCAACATTCTCTACTTCCACCTCCACTTTTCATCTGTCACTCAAACCCAATCTGTGATTGAGCATTGATGAAGCTGCTGCAAAATTCAGGCTCATTGATCTTTGTGCCGCTCTCCATGAGTATTTCCATTGTGTGAAGAGATTGCTGCCACACTCTATTTCTAGGACCAGGAGCCATCCCAAATCTCACAGCTTGCCTTCTGATTGCCTACAGATATGGTACAAGGTTCATGTCCAACAGGTGTGCTACCATGAAGAAATCCCAGATGCGCCACAAACGTTATGAGCAATCCCTTTCTCCACCAACAATCCTTATGGTCTATATGATGCAGTCATTGCTAACAACACACCCGAAAGTTCTTGGCCAAAACAAGATCTGGATGGTAAGTTGCTGCAATTGATTCGTGTATTGAGCTGCTTATCACACAGTGTGCAGGTCATTCAGTTGTTCAACTATACATGGTCTTTTGTCTTCTCAAATTCAACCATTTCCTTGCCTATGTACAACACTTCAACTATATGCTTCAATATGGAAATCTCAATCATTCAGGTACTGGAATGCCCTTTCTCCAACACACAATCAGAGTGGATGGTACCTGCATAGGCAATGTGATCCCTCTCTTGCTGATTCAGTTACCAGCTCACCTCATTCCCCATTTTGGAAATGTCACCCACAATCATTTAACACAGCAGAGCAGCTACGAGCTGTTAAAGGAATTCTGGTTGAACAAATATTGGTCACAGGAACTCTACTATGCACTAACCCTTCTGTGATCATCTTACCTTGTTCTACATCCCCTAGTTCTTACACATGTCTCCAAAATGTAAAATGTTTACATGTTCCATTGAAATTGTACCACTTTGGGCTCAAAATCACATGCTCCAGCATGCAACAGACTAATCAATTTGTGAGAGAGGTAGCCCCATATTACCTGTAATGTGTACCTATACCCCCAGCCTACTCCAACATTCCAATGGACCCTGTATTGCAATCAAAACTCATGAGCACAGTTGAGATGGGTTCTTGTTCCCTTAATCAGTTCAATGTCAAATAATCATAACAATATTACAGTCCCAACCACTAGTGCACACATGTGATACACCACTCAACCATGCCCTGGTATGTCCTCACACTCTACTAGTACTCAATTGCATTCTATTCATCTTTGTGTTTACTGCTTTCCAGTGTTCCATTGGCATACTAGCACAAATCTGACAGTTTTCGTGACAAGATGGATCAGATGGTCATCAACAACACACAAGATTTCCTATGGCACCTTAGCAAGTCCAAGACTCAAGGGCTCCTTGGGGCCCTATTCCCTGACACTGTACTATTCAGCTCCCAAAACTTGAAGCTATCAAGCATATCAGACTTATTGAATGAGCTACAGGAGAAAAAGGTATATGGAATGCTGAAAGGAAGGAGGAAAGAAGGATGGCTCAATTTTCCAACCACATTGGGGTTGAGCTCCACAGAGAAAGACATGGCAACATTCCTCAGGCTGAATATGGTTCTGAAAGGTGTCAAGGAGCTCATGGAAGTGAGGACTAGCAAGTTCATAGTCTCTTATGAGCCATCAATTCATTGCTTACATAGTACTCAGGAGGTGGCATGCCCAGGGAGCCAAAAAACCTTTCAAAGGCTCTTTTCTTCAATGAAAGCCAGACCTAGCCTTTTGTAAAAGCAGTGATGAGGTAGATGATTGGTGACAATGTACTTGTCTTTGGAGAACTGAAGAGCAGGAAAAACTACAACACTCTCAGAGGCTCCTTTATGGACATCACTGGGAAGACAAGCATCCTTCTATATGCTCAGGACAGGAGACACTCTGCCCCTTCGCTTTGTATATTGGGCTCTGTAAGGGGCCTAAGGCCCTTAATCTGGTACTTGCAGGTTGTGGGTCATTGTGAGCCAACGGGTAATTGATACGTCAATCAGGCGCATGTGACAAAGAGTATCACATGCGCCGTAGTCAGTAGATAAACAGGGAGCGTCGTGGCAACAAGCTCCCCATTCTTTTTACCTCTACATTATCATATGGCGAATCCATACGGTTCACTTCACCTGCATGATCTTGAGGATTAAAGGATACTAACCCTTTACAATTTTTTGAAGTGCATTCACAGATTCACCATGACCCACACCATGACCCACAGTTATGCGAAAACGGCGGCTACCCAGCTGCCTGGCAATGGGGGCAAACCACCCCCAGATGACAGTGGTCAACAAATCCCTAAGGACCCATCCAAAGGGAAGAAGTTGACTAAAAAATCGAAGAAAAGGGGATCTGCTCCCAGGAATGAGACCGAAAATACTGGTCAAGGGTCAAATGAAAGAAGACCTGAGACTGGTGATGCTCAGATGCCGGGGGAATTCCAAGTCCCCCAATCAGAGGACAGTGCCGAAAGAGTCGCAAGAGAAGTGACGACTGGGATTTCCAGTGCAACGGCAGATATGCTAAGCCCACTCACATCTCAGCATACCGAGCGTGAGCTGACCCACCTATCATTGGAGCCTGAAGCTCCTCAGAGGGACGAAAGTCCCCTCGGACAGATATTCATGGAGGGGGTAAGACCCCCAATGAGGTCGCCTACAGCGGAAACCTCCTTTAGGTCTTCAATTCCAAGGGATGCCCCTCTTCACCCAGTGCAAATATATGAGAACATCATAGACTATCTCAACAAAATGCACTGTCAGTGGGTGGATTATGGGCAAGGCCCAGGTGGTTTCAATAACCACGGGATCGAACCGGGATGGGCCCAGGCCCATTTGATTGACCAACTTCAAGTCACCATCAACAATGAAGTTGAAAGACTTGGGTCTTCAACTGAGTCGGAAAACAGTGCAGCTGAAGCACCTTTGAAGCGTGAAGAGGGGACTACCCCTCAGGTGACACCAGGGAATACTCCCCAATGAACTCGTCGTTGAGAGGGATTGGCCCCTGATATGCCAAATCGCCCAAGTTATCTTTCTGGACAAAATTCAGACATCATCTGACATATATTCAGACCAGACCAAGGGGAGGAAATCCTCCATCACAGCACCCAAGGGCAACCCACAGCAGCTGGAGGGGGTCCTCCTGATAGAAACGACCTGGATTCTGATCCTGAATGATCCTCTGACTCTGAGTCAGATAAGGACAAAATCCCCAATTTAAGATTCCATGTCCCAAGGGGAAATGACCCCAATGATGATGATGGAGATGGAGGATATGATCCTCCTGGGGGTGGTTGAGGCGACCCTCCTAGAGGTGGTCAGGACAGCCCACCCGGAGGTGATCGAGGCAGCCCACCAGGAGGTGGACTGCCAGGAGGAGGTCCCCCTGGAGGTGGCCCTCCCAACGACCCAAATTACCCACAAGGAGGGTAGAAACAAGGCCCTCCAAGGGGCAACCACCCCAATCACCAATACTTCAGGGAGCAAACCCCTGGCAACATGTGATATGTAGATCATATGCAACAGTGGTACATTGACCGCATTAGAGAAGAAGTTGGTGACCCAACTGGACCAGTCGGCCCTGAGGTGAAGGTGATGAACCTGCCAAAGCCCGGGAAGTATGGAGGTCAAGACAACCTCAAAAAGTTTGATGACTGGGTCAGCCAATTGCTGAAATATTACCAGACCTTTAAGATCACTGGTCCAGATCATGAGGACGATCGTGTCCTCTATATGGGATTGTTTCTGGAGGATATGGCCTCCCAATGGTATGATCAGGAGGTAGTATCCCCCAAGCATGTAGTCCAAAATTGGACCTTTGAAGACCTCATCTGTGAGCTCTTCAAACACTTTGTGCATGAAGCATCAGCACAGAACGCCATGGACCAATACAACCACGTTAAGTACAGTCCCACCAAGGGGGCACTTGCATTCTACAATGAATTGAGATGCAAGGCGCACCATATGGTGCAGCCCCCTGACAACTATACATTCTGGAGGAAATTCCTCCTTGGACTACCTGCGTCCTTGGTTGAGACCATGTTCAAAGCACATGGAATCTCGGCCAAGCATTCCACTATAGGAGAAATCCTACAGGAAGTTCAGAAAGTAGAGACTGCCACTAAGGTGCTCGACCTCCATAATCGTGCTCGACAGCACTATGGAGGTAAATCCTCCTGGAATGAAGTGAGCAAGGGAAGCTCTCATCATCAGGGAAGTAGTTCCCATAAGCATAAGAAGGATCATCCTTTGAGGAACTCGGGCAACAAACCCAAGTTCTTCAGAAAGGGTGACACCCTTTATCGGAACAAGACAAAGTTACAAAATACTGGGCGTGCTTATATGCCAAAATATAGTTGTGAAGATAAGGGGAAAGCCCCCGAAAATAAATACTCTTCTGGGGCGAAACCCCAAGGATTTCTCAAAGGAATCAATTGTTACAAATGTGGCAAGGAAGGCCACATGGCACATGAGTGCCCGGACAAAGACAAGGGCCAAGGCCCATACCAGAAGTGTCACTTGTTTGTGGCCGATGTCCAGGACAATGGAGATAACTCTCCAGACAATCGTGGAGGCAACGAGCCTCAGATTGAAGGAGAAATGTCTCCCGATGTGGTTCAAGAGGAAGTGAGAGAAGAAAATGACGATGTCATCTCCATTGCAACCTCATCTTCCAATGAATATGAAGTTGGGAAGGACGATGAACCCATCACCTTCTTGAGCACAATGCGCAGGAATGAAGAGTCGTCAGAAGATGACAGCAACGACAGCGTCATCCAATGTACAATGATGTACGAGAGGGAAATGGAACCCCTGACATTGGAAGACTGGTGTTGGTCCTGCCAGTTCAGCCCTATCCACTGCATAGGACAACCGCAATGCGGAAGTCCAAGGGACACTAAGTCCCACAGGTCCCAACAATCGAAAACAACAAATAACGAAATACAAAAGAACAAAAATAGAAACAAAGGAACACACCATCACTGTAGGATTACTAATCATAGTTTACATTTTAGACTCGTCGATCATTTTTCCTTTTTTGTTATTTCCACATTTGAAATTCCCACAGTACATTTAATAACACAAGGTCCACATCTCCCTCTCTTTTCCCTTCATACCACGATGACCAATTGTGTATCGTTGCACCAGCAACATGTCCTCGCCACAATCTATTTCAATGAGCTCCCGCTCACATTTCCATTCCCCTCATTCCTGTTCGCCGTTGTGTGGCAGATCACTGTCACACAACAAGTCTCCTCGACACATCACGTCTCCATCCACCGGCCGTAAGGCCAAAGATAAATGTCGTTGAGATGACTCTCCTTCACCGAGGCACTCCAAACGCCAATGCTGCTCCTCGCCTGGACATTGGGTTGCACACCCATTTCTGCCGTTTGTGCGGCACAAAAAGTCCTGCGAGGTGTGCGACAACTACAGCGTGCACCTCGGTGTGGCAACAGCTGGGGTCAGCAACTCCTTTTCCAGAGTGGTCAAAGGACTGGCCAATCGCTCTGCGACAATGGCCCACCGAGAGCCCCATGATGCTTTGATTCATGACGTTGACCATTTCCGTTGACAGAGAGACGACCTCCAGCTGGAGCTGGACTGTGCGCACACTGCCAGTGAAATCATGCACCTATCACAGGGGACCTCCATCCCTAAAATCTCCACTCCCACTCCCACTCCCCTCTCTGTCGCAGATGAGGCGCACCAGCTCGAGCAAGCATGTCTCAATTCTCTCCAGATGCAGGTTGACCCTGTTGACCCATCCGCTGGGCCTTCAAGGTTGCCCCTTGAATCTCACATCGTCTCCAGAGGCCAGTCCTCAGGCTCAGAGGTGTCCTCAACAGGCACCACAAGGACACCTTTGGAGTCCCATTTTCTTGGGGGGAGGGTGCAGGAGGAAACTCCTGCTGCCCCCCATTCTCCATTATCTCGCATGCAGGCTGGACCTGCTTCATCTACTTCATCCTCCCGAAAGGGAAAAGAAAAGGAGGTTGAACCTCCAGTTGAGACTGTCTTTTGCGACAAACTGACATGTCCACTGCTCCCCTATGAGGATGTGTCCATGGCGGAATTCACCACTGATCCACTCAAAGGCATCAAGGGACCAATGTTCCCTCAATGGCGAGACATCCCCAGCATTGGCCAGGTATTGGGTGATGCCCAAGTGTCATATACTGTCCTAACTCCAACCCTCCAGAACCATCTCTGGTTCCCTTACCTCAAACTCTGATGCATTCTTGCTCAGAAGTTCACCTCCAACCCCTGGACTTCCGCTACATTACACTTTCGTAACCTTCTGACTCACTTACATTTCCTCCATTCCCCATTTGTACAAGATCCGCTTTCTAATTATCTCCAAACCTGTGTAGCACAGCTCCAGCTATGTTTCCCTCTGTATCCATCTTACTCATCTCCGTTCCGCGTTTACTAATCAGTTACTAATGCGATGAACTCCATTAGTAATCCTATACAACTCCGTAGTATATATAGTGTAGTTTTCATGTATCTAGCTTTAGCTTCATTATCAACTTGATGAATCCTCTTGACCTCTGAATGTCTCTGACCCTCCTGTCTCCGACCTTTTCCTAAATCCAGGACATGTGACCTAGCAAGGGGGCAGCACACAAGCTGAACCTGAAGTCCCATTACATCTGCAACTCCGGAGTTCTGGAGTTCAACCTGGAGGATTGTACAGTCCTAACACCAAGACACAAAGGGGGTGTGCACCATCTTCGTGCATGCCAACAAATGCATGTGCACCTATGAAGGCAAGATGGCCAATAAGGTCATCAACGTCATGCAATCAGGACAAGTTCCCAATGTCCCGTTTAGGCACCCCGATGCGCCTTTGAAGATGATCGGTGGGGCTATGGGCCCCGTAGTTATTTACGATTTGGTGGAAGAAATCTGCAATTTGTTCGCTCGGGCTCAGGCCGAACCAGAGGGAAATGCACCCTCATACATATCATCAGGCTGCAGACCTGGTCTTGCTCCTCCATCACTGGAGGAAGCACAAGACCCTCGAGGTGGGTGACCTGATGAAGGTCACCCTCAAGGAATGGAAGCCACCCAGTTGGGCTTCCTCAAAGCTAAAGAAGAGGAAAGATGCCTATAGGGAGGGCACAAGACCCAGGCCCCCCCACCTCCCATCATTCTACAAGCGCTGCAAAAGCAGCTTCTGTCGGAAGCAGTTCCGACTTTTGCACAACCCCAGGGCGAGACCGTGACTGCCCCAATCCCCACTCCGGTCAGCAAGATAATCGCCTTGTCGTCCCATCACATCACCACAAGGCTGGTGCCCATACTGACCAAGCCCATTGCCCGGGCGAAATCTACCTCAGGTGCCAAATCGGCGTTGCTCCCACCGGGGGCACCACCCCTCGATGCATCTGTCAGCAAGTGGGTGACCTTCATTGAGGGTTGCCAAAACTTGAGCAGCAGCTATGGTGGGCTGTGCAAGGTTTTCCCGGGAGCACTAGGGCTCCCCCTAGACCCCAAGGAAGCAGACGACAACGACGTCCTCGTGTGCCCCTCAGCACAAAATGTCTAAGGATTCCTCCTCATGGAGCGACTAGCTCCCACTCCACGAGGTCGAGACAGGCACAGGTCCTCCTGGCTCCGAGCACTCCTCGGCGTTCTGGCAATTCCAGGACATTACCGATGGTTGTGTGAATGGGCGGAGGTAATCCCTGCTCAAGGAAGGACCGTCGCCTGGATTGGTGAGTTCAACAGCCAGTCCACGGCTGAGAAAGTCGCAGCATACTTAGCCACCAATAGCATTACATACCACTGGCATAACGCAGATGACACCATCTCTTGGGCACGACGAGCTGCCTGTGAACTGGTCGATCAAGTCAACTTTAATGGAGGTTTCATTGGAACCTCCAAGTCACTCATCCTGCTTCGAGACGAAGTCAACAGGGCAGTCGAGGACGCCGAGCTCACTCGCTCAAGAGAGTGGTATGAGAGGGAGGCAAACTCCCAAGGTGTCACTGTGGGGGATATACCCCCACTTAACATATCCCTGGGAGCCTTGAGAGACAACGATCTCCTCATGCACTTCGGCGAGGCTGCACTCGCATACGACCTCATGTGTATCCCACACAGTGACTACGACATCGCGCTCACAGAGGAAGCAGAATCAGCGGGGCCGGCACAGATGTAAAGGACAGTATGATCAGAGCAGCAGCTCCTCATGTTTGTGGGCATAACCCCACTGATTTTTTGGACTTGTATCATTACTCCAGGGGCATAACCCCCTCTGATCTGTTGTACATTTACTTGATCTACTTTTCCTTTATCGTACTGATAATTCCACTTTCATACTACGATTTTCTTGTTCTCATATGAATGTTATTCATCTATTTTGTTTTGCTTTGCACCGAGGTGTGATGTGCCTCAAATGGGGAGGGTGTAAGGGGCCTAAGGCCCCTAATCCGGTACTTGCAGGTCGTGGGTTGTTGCGAGCCGACGGGTGATCAATATGTTGATCAGGCACATGTGACAAAGAGTATCACATGCACCATAGTCAGTAGATAAATGGGGAGCGTCATGGTAACGAGCTTCCCATTCTTTTTACCTCTACATTATCATACAGCGAATCCATATGGTTCACTTCGCCCATGTGATCTTGAGGATTAAAGGATACTAACCCTTTACAGGCTCCCACGTTGGCTTGACATTTTTCAACTGGGGTGGCTCACTTGAAACTCACTTTATGGACATCCACACAGATCCAGAAATATTTCTTCACATCTTAATTGGCCTTTCCACTGCTAGTTTTACCCAACTCCGAGTTGGGTTCAATGTTTTGCTACTTGACAAATGTGGAAGCAAGTGTGTGTTAATCACATGGAAAGGAGAGCCAGACATGGTGAATTACTCTTCATCTCAAATGTCATGTGTGGACATGGAACCACTATCTGGGCTGGCTCAGTGAGAAGCAGTTTGAACAATTCAGACTCACAATATTCTGGTGACCCACTGATAGTGAAGAAGTGGCCTGAAACTCATAGAGGGGTTGTCATAAAGGACTCATGGATCAATCCAGTGCAAAAGTACATGGAAGGATATATCCTAGAGGCCCTGAACACTTGAAGGCAAATGTCTATCATTTTCATTAGATGTTATCACCTCAGTTTTAATTCAGGTCAGTGGCCACAATTCACGGATGGTATCTGCAAATTGGTACCACCACTCACCATGTCTTAGTGATCCCCCACGTACTATTTTATGACAGCTTTGGGAAGACCTTGGAAACTGGAGGTCTGTGCTCTGCAAAAGGGCTCATACATACATGACACAACATTATGACTAGGACCTCCAAAATCAGCACACCATAAACAAGGGTATTGTCAGACAACTACTAGGTGAAAATGGTGCATTCCTGTAGGACAGTATGGATTCCAAGGTAGGTGGTATTCAAGCATTGATAGCTAATGTTGACACATGGGACTTCCAGGGAAAAATGCCTAGTGAACAACCTCACACACCCCACACTGTTGGGACTTATCTTGGACTTCTTCTATGGCAATGACAAGAGCATTGGGAAACAATTCCCTGAAGTGTTTGGCAGTGAGGTACTGAGGGTTACCATGGCAATTGCTGCCACCACCATAAGTTTACTGCTCAGACATCACTCACAAACTCAATTTTTTCACAGCTGAAAGTCATTCTTGATGAGATAGCAACCTCACAAGGCAAGGTCAACTTCAGAGTCACCACTTACTTGCTGGTTTATCTCAAAATTCTTGGATTGATGAAGAAATGTGATACCTCCCCAGTGCATGGAAGACCAAGGCACTTCAGTGCAAATAGGCAGAAATAGGCAGGTGAGATGATTGGATCTATTGGCTGTTCCTTGTATGACTGAAACATGGCATAGTGATCATATGCAGGATAATATTCAGTATGCAGGGATGAGCAGTTTTGATGTAGTACTTGATTGACCATGACTGTTCATGACTTATGTCATCATGTGATTGCATTTGGATAAATTCAAGTATGATTGTGTGCTATCACATGTGTGACTGTGACAGTCTGTCATTATTGCTGAAATTGGTATCCCCTGTGGCAGGCTGCTCTAGTCTGTGACAGGAATGTTCTTTGCCTTTGAATATATATTAGTCCATCACTACTACAGTCTGAGACTCTAGGGCAATACTAGGATAGAGCTAGACAGCTCTAGCCAGTTAGGTACCTTGCTGGAAAGTCCTAGAAACTAACGAAGTGCTATGACTCCGATAGGCGCAGGTGCAATGAAGGGATGAGACTAGTGTAGGAGACTTACACTAGGTGAGGGACTAAAAGGAGCGAACAGTGGAAGTAGCAATCAAAGAATGAGAGCGACTTATTGTCTCTGGGAATAAGTCCCAGTTTATATACCTCTACAGTGTGTTTGTATCTATTGTGGTTACTGTAGGTAAAAGGAAATATTCTAGAACATGATCGAAGATCATGTGATAGGACTATTGTTATCGTCCAATGACCATATGGACCTTATCTATGATGTCATATGATAAGAGATAGCTGACTTATGTGATGAGTAAAAGGGATAGTGTAATGAGATAAGAAAGATAAGAGAGTCTAGACCTTTTTTCCAGAAACGGTAGCTTAGTAATAGAATTCCTGAAATAGAATACTACCGTTTCAACACTCCTCCTCGCTATTCATTTTGCGAATGGGATAAGATTGATCTTTTCGTGATTTTCTTCAAACCTTTGCCATGTGACATTCCTAGTGAAGATGTCTGCAAGCTGGTCGTTTGTTGGAACATAATAGATTTTGATTATGTCCAGAGCAGCTGCTTCACGAACATAGAGATCTGGGATGTCTATATGTTTTGTTCTTCCTTCTTGAGCAGGATGAGAAGCAAGGAAAATTGTGCCTTGGTTATCACCATTGAGAGGTACAGGACGAGACATGTTATATCCGAACTCTCAAAAGAGGTTGCGGATCCAGGTGATTTGTTTTGAAGTCTCTGTCATCCCAACAAACTCTGCTTCTGTAGATGAAAGAGAGATCCTCTTCTGGCGTCTTGATAACCATGAGACAAGACCATTTGCCAAGAAGATAGCATAACCAGTCGTGGATCTGCGTGTTTCGATATCACCAGCCCAATCTGTGTCAGAATAAGCAATCAGATCTGTGTCTGATGCTGTCCCATTGTACTGGATACAAAGATCCTTTGTGCCACAAAGGTAGCATACAATATAAAGAGCTCGGTTAAGATGCTCCTCACTAGGATTAGCAGAGAATTGGGACATTTTGATCACAGCAAAAGCTATGTCTGGGCGTGTACCAAGCATGATGTATAGTAGTGATCCAATGACTGATTGATAGCATTGGCGACGCTTAGGATCTTCTTTCTCTGTGTTTGGTTTGGGATTGTATCCCGAAGGAAGTGGTGTTTGTGTGAAACAGCAATCTTGTAGGTTGAAGCGATTGATAACTTTCTCAGCGTATTTGCACTGATCAAGTCTCAGGATACATTTTTTGCAATCCTGGATGATTCGCATGCCAAGATATTCTGTGGCAGGACCAAGATCTCTTGATTCCCATCGCTTCATGAATGTCTTTTTGTGCGAGAGGACGAGTGTCCTATTACTACCCATAAAAAGAGCGTCATCAACATAGACAACAAAGAGGATCAATTCCTTCCCTATAAACTTGATGTAGACACCAGGATCGAGATGTGATCTCTGAAATCCTTGTTCAAGGAGGGATTGATGGAGCACTTTATTCCATTGTAGCGCTGCTTGTTTTAGTCCATATATGGCTTTCTTCAATTGGCAGACCTTATTCTCCATCCCCTTAACTTTGAAGCCTTCTGGTTGTTCCATGTAAATTTCTTCGTCAAGTTCCCCAAAAAGGAATGCTGTCTTGATGTCCAGTGCTTCGATCTCCCAATCCTCTAAAGTGGCTAATGCTAGAAGGAGTCGAACGGTTTCAAACCTTGCTACTGGAGAGAAGGTTTCTTCAAAGTCTATTCCAAAGACTTGTGTAAATCCTTTTGTGACAAAGCGAGATTTCTTTCTTCCATCGCTTTTCATAGCATAGACCCATCTCCCTTTGACGGGTGTGCGACCTGGAGGTAAATCCACGAGTTCCCAAATGTTTCTCTCTCTAAGAGATTTGATTTCTTCGTCCATCGATGCTCTCCATTCTTTCTGTTTGTTAGGAGGGAGCTTGAGTATATCTTTGTACTGTACTGGTGTGCCAACAGCAATGGCAGCAGCAGACATGTGATGGCGAATCCAGGATGATGAATACATCTGTCCTAAATCTTCTGCTTCATTTGTAGGAGCATTTGATCTTTCTAAAGCTCCTTGTTCCTGATTCTGTAAATCCTCTTCTATCTCCACTGGTGCTTTATCACCATAAGTGTTTTCTGGTAAAATCCTTGGTTTAGGATCTCTTCGTGATCTCCAGACTGGAAGGTTTCTATTTTCCGGTTGTTGTTGTGTAGATCGAGAAGGTGGAAGAGCTGAATGTGATCTAGCTCTCTGAAAAGGTTGTGGGGGAGAAGGATCGTCAGGCGGTGGTGGTTGTTGCAAACCATCGTCACCTGGTGGAACATATGGTGGATTTCCTTGTGGTATATTTAGTTGTATTTCTACATCCAGATGTTCTCTTCTTCTTTCTTCATCATCAGGTGCATCTTGTATTTCATCTTCTTTTTCTTCTTCAGGTATTTCTGGTAAAGGAATAGGGGGCTGTCTGTCGAGTTGTTCTTTGGAACAATGCGGAAAAGTAAATTCATCGAATGTGGCTGTGGAGGATACGAAAACTCTATGACGTCTTCGTGACCAGAATTTCCATCCTTTTGTTCCTCTTTCGTAACCTATAAAGGTCATTTCCTCGGCTTTAGGGGCTAGTTTGTTTGCTCTTTGATCTTTTGGTATAAAGACATATGCTTTGCTTCCAAAAACCTTGAAGTATGAAACATCAGGTTTCTTTCCAGAGAAAATCTCGATGGGAGTCTTCCAATTATGACAATGCATGGGTTGGCGGTTATAGATATGTAGTGCCGTTCCAACAGCGTCTTGCCAGAAAGATTCTGAGAGACATGAATGCTGTCAAAGTGCTTCTGCTTTCTCCAAAATGGTTCGATTGAACCGTTCTGCACGACCATTCTGTTGTGGTGTATGAGGTACAGTCTTTTGGTGTTGAATACCTTGAGACGTGAGGAACGTTTGAAAGTCGTTAGACATATACTCTCCTCCTCGATCCGAACGAAGAGAGGCAAGAGACTGTCCAGACTGCCGTTCCATCCACTCAACAAGGCCCTTGAAATGAGTGTAAACTTCAGCCTTGGTGCGAATGAAAGCAAGGAGAGCAAAGGCAGAGCAATCGTCAATGAAAGTAAGAATGTACTGGGCATGGACCCAGGATTCGCAGGGCATCTCGACCAGGTCAGAATGAACAAGGCCAAGAATGTGAGAAGACCGCGAAGCAGAAGCAGGGAAGGGGTGTTCATGCATCTTCCCAAGAGTGCAGCCCTTACAAGGGAGGCGAGAGGGAGGGGCAAAAATTCGAGGTAGTAGGCCAGAAGTGTGTGTCTGAGCATGTCATAAGGCATTGGTGGAACAGTGTCCAAGCCGTTGATGCCAAAGCTCGTATGAATCCTGTTCCTGCAAGGAGTTGATATTCGACGTTTCCGGAGTGATCAGAGAGGACCGAAACCAGTGAAGAATATTGCTAGGTGATGAGGCAGATGCCCAGATCACTAAGTGTCCTTGCTTGTTCCAAATCTTGGTCTGTTTGTCAATGGTAACTTTGTAACCTTCCCTTGTAAGTCTGTTGGTGGAAAGCAAGCGATGAGCTGCTTCAGGAGAGTACTAACATCCTGTTAAAACAATAGGAGTAGGCCTGATGTCACCGAAAGGTTGTTGTATAATGATGGTACCAGGACCATGCATCTCAATGGATTTACCATTGGCAACCTTGGCATATCATTTTTCGTTTCCTAAGTCTGAAAAATCTTCTAAGTACAGAGTTATATGATCCGTACATCCACTGTCGACAAGCCAGTGGTTTTTGTAGAAATCATTCTGTGTGATCTCAGATCTGACCATATAGCAGTAAGAAGAGAAGTCCTCGTTGTAGAGGTCATTCCCATAATTATCATTCCAATCATCATAGTCTGGTATAAAACCATCAGGTTCTGTAGCAAAAGAAACAGACGAGTGTTTCCACGTTCCATCTGCTCTTCTCCATTGGTCTCCATAGAAGGACTCTACTTTCTTGTCCTTCTTGGGTTTCCGCCTTGACTTTTCCTTTCTAGTCAAGGGGTTCGATGACTGTGGAATGTGTTCATCAGATTTGGCTTTAATCTGTGAACCGGATGGCATGTTACAGCTTTCAAAAGGGGCCGTAGAAGGTCCCGCAATATCCATCCCTGATTCCTCCATGTCCATCTGGGTGGCCCAATTGAAGGTGATTTCATTGGACACGTCTTGTGGAACGTCAAGGGTGTGAGAAGTTCCAAGCCAGTGAATGGCTCCTTTCTGCCATCCAGCGTTAGCAATGGTGGAGCTACCACCATCACTTCCCTCATTAAGCTCCGTGATATACGCGAGCCTCTGTTCTTCATTGCTGACACCAGTCATCTCAGCATCAAACAGGTATGCATGTTTGTCACCATCAGCAACATTAGCACGACCTTTCCCTTTTCTTTTGTCTTGACTCGCTTTGAAGCGGCCATAAGCAGGTGTAGTGGTTTGAGAACCACCTCGACCTCGACCTCGGTTTCCACGTCCTCTTTGAGGAGCGTTCCCTCTCGGTACTTCATGATCTCCTCCTCCTTGGTAGGATTGTGAAGAGTGGTAACCATAGTTGTTCGAAGGGTGAGGCTGCCACTGTCCTCGTGGCGGCCCTCTCTGCATGACATTGGTGTGGTATGCTGAGGATTTGGGTTCGATGGAAGATAGACGAGAAGCGAGTGGCTTCTTGTTGTCAGAAAAGGCTCGTTGGAGCTGAAATTCAGAGCCAACGTGGGGAATGATAGCAGGAACTGTGAGTTCCCAGAAGGTCATGGTTTGGACGGCGGTGGATATCATGGATTGATATGAATGAGGGAGTTTGGCCATGAGGACCATGGCTTTGAGTTGTTCCTGGAGTTCTCCTCCAGCGGAATCGATCTGTTGATAAAAAGACTGGAGGTCCCCAAGGGATTCTCCTACAGTCCTCGTCTTTTGCTTTCCATTGACAGGGTCAATGTACTTGCTGCAAAAACGGTAGTCAAGCATTTGCTTGAACAAGTGATAGATTCTGGCAGCTCCGATGGTGCCGTACATGTTCTGGAGCATCAAGAAGAATGCTCGAGCTAGGGATGGATGTGCGTTTGCTGCGATGGCAGGTTGGCCAGCAGCAGTGGCAACAGCAGGCTGAGGGACATAGTCCCAAACAGCGAGCCTCTGAATATTAGGAGAGGTCGTCATGACCAGGAAGCCCATGATCTTTCAATCCATGGTGAGCCAGGGCGTTTGATCGTCCACACCTTGGTCAATGTAGAGGAAAGATCCATCTACATACTTCCATCCATCCAACATGGACAGCGGAGCATGAATGCCAACAACCCAGTTAGCCCAGTCTGCAGTGCCAGATAGGCGAGGGAGACGGGAGTATGTGGAGTTATCGATTTTGAAAGCGTCAGGGAGGATGGTAGCCATTGTTTATAGAAAGAGTATCTGCTCAAATGGATCAGATGAGATCATAGGTACGGTGAAGAATGATAAATTGAAAGAAGATTCTAACGAAGTACGATGACTTCGATAGGCGCAGGTGCAACGAAGGGATGAGACTAGTGTAGGAGACTTACACTAGGTGAGGGGCTGGAGAGTAGCGAACAGTGGAAGTAGCAATCAAAGGATGAAAGCGACTTATTGTCTCTGGGAAT